>CAKNYM010051360.1:241330-253560 GCA_932195095.1 Andricus curvator | reverse complement strand
CCACCCGCTATCGCTCGCTGTAGCCGTGACTTTCTACGCTCTTCCGATCTAGTCTCCCTCTCCCTCTCCCTCTCCCTCTCCCTCTCCCTCTCCCCTCTTACTCCAAGGTCTAATAGTTAGTCATTATAATTTTAATATGGTTGCCTACTGAATGAATAAACGTCATCAGCGAGAGTGTTTTAAATCTATCAATAAAAGGGTCCTGCTCGTTGCAGTGATATCTTGCCTCAGTTGGGCTGAATTTCGCACTAGCGTAGGAAATTATGCGCTTGCATTTTTCTTCATCCTCTTGCAGATATACGGAACCCATACCCATTGCGCTGGCGACAGTCTGCAGGATGAATGGCAAATTTAAATTCGGTGGGCTAAGCTTGAGAGGTTTTTCCGCCAGGGTTCGTACGTTCTCAAATGCTTCTTGGGCCATCGGATTCCATTTATAAGGTTTGGTAGTACACAATAGATCCGTAAGGGGCTTGGCTATCATTGCGAAATTTGGTAGATATTCGCGTATCCAGTTACATGTCCCTAGCAAGCTGGGAAGCTCTTTGTGAGTTCGTGGGGGGTTCGCCTCTTTTATGGTTTGGATGCTTTCGGGGGTCACTTAATTACCGTCGGAAGTTACTAGATGGCCGAGGTACTGTAGTTTTCCTTTTCCCAAATGGCTCTTCTCGAGATAGCGTGAGAGACCGTAAGTTTCCAGGAATTCGAAGACTAATCCGAGATGATGACATGATCCGTAGGCTCAGTTGCCAATACCGGGCTGTCCAAGTGGTAGTGGCACCCAGTACAGTAATGACAGGAAGGCAAACTGTCGAATCCCCTAGCAGAGAGATATCGAGGGAGGTGGAAGGAGCATGTGATGTGTCTGATAGGATTAGAAGGAGATAGCTGGTGGAAGAGGGATGGATTCGGAGGAAAGATGGTCAGGGAGGTAGAATGATGTCGTAGTTGAGCGGACGTTTTAGATTTTTTGTCCTTTTCTCCTGAAAAGAACTTTGTTACTGGAGATTCCAGTTGTTATTTGGTGGGAAAGGGGTGAAGTTAGTTAGTGAGTCAACTGAAAGGGCTGATATGCCAGCCGTTTCAGCGAAAACGGGCGGGCTGGTGTGCCAGCAACCTTGTTAGTGGAGGAGGGGGGGGCGGAATTTGAGTAACCAAAATTTATTCAAAGTTTAATGTAATTTATTAACTGAAGGGGCACATTGCATACGGGCGTAAGTGCCAAGAAACGAATTTTGCAGGAGAAACAAAAAACTGTCTTACTTTCGCGCAATTAAAAATAAATAAAAAAATGCGAAAACGGTTCGGGGTACTGTTAGGCTTTATCGAACCGTGAAAGGAACGTCCTGAAAGAAGCATCCTTCTACGAAAAAACCTTTGTCAAAGGAACAGCGCGTCCCCAAAAACTCGGATTTTGATACATAAAGAGTTGCATAACTTTTTTTATTTTTGAATTAAAAAAAAACACAAGAAAGTACCTTTGAGCTATCGGTTAGTTCTATTGAACCACGAAAAGAGCGCTTCAAGAAAGATAACCGTGTGCGAGAAAGCCCTTTTCAAAGATCGGCGTGTGCCAAAAAACTTCAGTTTTAACTTCGAGATTATTAATTAGCTCTATATAATCGCGAAAAATACATCCCACTAGGAGAAACCACTTCCGAGAAAACCCTTATGTAATGAGCAGCGTGTCTAAAAAAAATCGGAACTGGATACAAAAAAGCGGATAAATGGTTGCGAGAAAAAAATGATCAATTATCGATTTCTAGGGTCCACTTACGAAGAACTTGGTTTCCGTAAACTTTTTTGTTTTTAAATAAAAAATGTATTGCATTTATTACTATTACAATCGAGGAAAGAGGAAACTATTTTCCCAAAATCTCTATAAAATATTCTCTTTGCTGCGTCGTTACATACGGAACCAGCTTTTGTACATCATTCTTTTTTTCTTTAGTGATCCCTTTACTGGTGTTGCATTTCCCTATTTCCAGATTTTGGAAAACGTAGATGGTGTAATCTGTAAATAAATAAATTACGAGTATAAGAGTCTGTTTCGTCATTTTCGTTTTTTTCTCATAAATTTGTAACATATTTGTTTGTAATCGTACGGTCCTTTAAAATAAATGTCTGATTCCATTTCGGATTCTCGTCGTAAGTAGAAGTGGTGTAAACAGTACCAAACTTTTCTTTTGTAATTCCGATCTGCGTTATCTCAATAATGCGCAAACCGTTTCTTTTTATAAACGATTCCTGGGTTATTTCTTTCCAACTGAAAAATCTGTCTATTAAGCAAATAGTGAAAGGATTTTTTATGGCGGCTTCTCCAATCATCTCGGCCACGTCCTTGATCGTGATAAGCCTTTTCTTTCCTCTGATTTTCTCAATAAGAGCAAAATCTCTATGAGGTGACATATACGTATGTGCTTTTACTAAAAACTTATGCAAGATTTCGTCAAAATAACCCTTGGCAATCAGTGTCAAACACCTTGCAATGAGGTTTTAATTTTTATTTTGCCCTTTACTATTGTCGCTTCAAAAAACTAACTTTTGAAACGGTGTTTCCAATTCGTCTGTAACAAACAAATATAAGCAAGCTGCGATTTCCATGGAGCCACGTGATCCAAGGTTCTCCGTCCACAAATTCAATTGAGATTTTCCGACAATTATGTGATGCTTCTGAAGAGAAGATTTTGCTGCATCTTTTTCTGCTGTATTTACAGCATTAATTTCTGCTACATGAAAACTATCACATGTCTCACATATGTCCGTTCTCGGTTTTCGAAAGTGAAAATGACAAAACCTCTTCTTAAACACGTTTCTGTAATACGATAAAGATACCGGAGGCTTTTTTCTAGTCGTCTGGGTTGTGTATTTATCTTTGAAAAGCATGTACATTCGATTCATGTTCAAATCTGGTGATAGATACAAGGCATTCGGAGACCCTTTACGATTATAGTGTCCACTTTCTACAGGAAACGAGAGAATATGCTCTTCAATTCGACTCTTCCAAGTGTACTTGGAAATAACGTTGCGACATCCTCCTCTTTGGTCACTTAGGTCAATTTCATTGTGCCCTATTTTTTCTAAGAGAAGCCTGACGCATTTTTCTGAGATTTGAAAAGTTTGTAAGAACGTCTTCTTACAGACTGCGAATTGTTGTTCTTTCGGAGCATTAGCAGGAAGAGGTAGGAAATACTTTATAGTGCAAAGTCTCCGGCTATCAGACTGATCATCGTATTTTCCATGTCTACGGCGTTTCACAGCAAGAATTTGAATTAACTCTCGAAGAAAGTATTGTTACTTATTGTTATCTTTTAGTTTGCAAACTTCTTGAAATACGTTTTTTCTGTTTCCTTTGGTGACACGGTGACAATCATTCTTGCATTTGCAGGATATCTGAAAAGCGAAAATTACATCTATTGTAGATATATAAGGTAAATGCACCTATTAGCGTCCGTGTAAGGGTTACGGCAGAATGTAAGACCAATAAACAAGTGTAATCCATTCCGATTCGCTAAAAAAACCATTACTGATCTAAGAACATATATTATTTTATCGAAAAAAAATTTTGTTTGGACAAATTGCTAAAATTGCACAGGAAAATTCGAAAATCACGCAAAGATGTCATTGTACGTCGTTGCGACCGCCTGATTCGTTTTTGGATGTATTTGCGTCCACGCGGGTTGCCCCTATTTGCGTCCGGTCGCAAACTGGTACCAGACTGGTACTTGCACCAGTTTGCGTCCACGTGAAAATACATCGTTCGGTCACAAATAGGGACAGAATTTGTATGACCCTATTTGCGTCCGCTCTTCAAAGGTTATGATAGACTCGAATTATTCCGATAAAACTTACGTCACTTTATAGGTTGTACCGCAGAAAAAAAAAACAGTGCATATCGAAAGAGAAATATTTTTCACATCACTTACGACAATTTGTAGCATAAATACACTTACAGTTCAATTATTTCGAATATTTTAAACATATGGACGCACGCAAGTACATCAAAATGTTGTTGCACTAGTGAGCAACTATTGCATGATATAAAAAATTCACTGACCATTCGTGTGATGGAATCAGATTTCTGAATAGCTTGTGGAGCTGGATTGCACACGACACTTGAATTACCTAGTAATTGTTTCTCCGGATCCACAATAACTACAAAATTGACAGTCCGTTTTACAGTCCACTCTTCTAAGAATTCGCTCTCTGCGCACTGGTAAACACAAATGGCCACTTACGGCGCGAAAAATAAAAAATCAAATTCGTGTTATATTTCTAAATTTCGATAAAACACATTTTTGAATGGACGCACATGTAGAGTATTGTCAATAGAATAAAATAAATACACTTAATGAATCAATAAGTATAAAAATTCATTAAATTTACTATTTTTCAGTCAGGTTAGGACGCAAATAGGAGCATGGACGCAAATAGTTGCATTTACATTACCACAATTTTAAAAGTTTGTCTTATTTATTTCAAGTATTATTATTTTGTACTTATTTATAAATTTTCGGTAGGCACCGAAAAACAATTTTACGAGACCATGGAACTTGACCGTGAAATCTTCTGCAGTAACTTACAAAAATGTGCTTGTTTTCTTGTTGAAAACTTAATTACTTAAATAAGTCTTATAACCTGCCTTATCTGGAGTCTTCTTCGCTTCAACTTGCTTTCTTTTACAATTTTCATAGCCTTCGCCACTGTTTCTTCTTTTTTTACTTTCACCTCTCTTTGTACTTTTGCAGGGACAATTTCTTTCTTAGAATTCATAATTTTGCACGAAAAAACTTTAAAAAATCAGAATCGACACGTGCTCCGAACGTCAATGACGCCGCGATGACACCACGCAATAATCAAGCATGGCGCTTACAACCTTAAGCGTCAGCCAATCGTGGCACTTACACGGAAAAAATTTATCCGTGAAGAAGTCACGAACTTGTAGCTAGGTCTCGGATACGAGATAAAAAAATGAAACATTAAATCCTTATTTCTATGAGAAATAGGGTAAGAGCACCAGTTATTGGCACCTTAAGAGGAAATGTAGACTTTAGGAAATAAATAAACACATAAAGTATTGAATGCTTAAATAGTGATAATTATACCTACACTCCAAATTTTATGAAGAATACATTGAAATGTTAAATTATTATTCAATGTTGACAAAAACTTGAAAAATTGTCAAAAATAAGTATGTAGTCTCAAAATTTTAGTGCTTGGCACTGCTAACCCCAGTTGTTGGCACCCCCCGTCACCAGTGATTGGCACTACACTCACATAACCTCTTAAAATTTTTGCAATTACATTAAAACATTGATTAAAAACAAATTGTGCATCTGAAAATAATAAATAATTTTTCTATTGATGATTCTAAATTTAGTATTTTATAAATTTTGTTTTTGGACATGCCAATATCTTTGACAGCAGCTATAAAGCTTATAGTCATCGCACATGTGTTCATCGGTATACGTTTTTATTTTCTCAGAGATACTCTCTGATGGGCATATATGTGACAATGGGCATATCTATCACAATAAATAAAATTTTAAAAAAACATAAATGTTACTAATTTTTTCATTTTCTGCTTTAAACTAGAAAAATCAAGAAACAAATTCAAACATGGATATATATGATTATAGTCAAAATAAATCGGTTTATTCAGTCGGTGCATCGACTGAATAAAAACTTTTGCTATTTATATTAACATACATATCTGCGTAATATTTAAAACATTGTACGACGATATTATTAAACATAATATGTATAAAGATAATAAAATTCTATTTATAATTCAAATAACAACAATATTTTACTGTACCTAAAAGCCTAAAAACAATAAATGATATGAAGAAAACTTTGGAGGTTACGATTACCGGTATATAAATGACAGCTTCATTTATTATAATTTTTAGCTACTTTTGCGACTACTAATAACGGCTTTTGTCGTTCCGGCACTTTTCAACCTTTATTTTATGAGAAATACATGAAATGATTCAAGTCAACACAAGATCTTGGGATTACATAACCTTACTTTTTTCTGACAAGGCGGGGGTGCCAATGAATGAAACCATTCCAGAATTGCATGGTCTGGTCATTGGCACTGGTGTGCCAACGACTAGAGACCATACTTTTTGTATTAATTTCCATTGGCACCCCTCTTAAATTAATAAATACATTATCACCGATGTTTAATTCTGATTTTTTATTGAATTTCAAATATTTCTTCAAAATACCTGCAAAAAATGAAACAGATTTACTTGTTTACAACGTTGCTATAACGAAATTAAAAAATGTCGTCAGCTAAGGATTTTCTTTAGAAAAGCCGATAAATTCTTGGCACCCTAAAAATTAAAGAGAATTGAATATTTTACACCTAAATTTGACATTATTTTGCTAAAGTTGTATATATCGTTTTGCGCAAAAATGATATTAGAATTAAAATAATATCAGTAAAATACGATAAATGTTCGCATTTTCTTAACATTTAACAAAATTTAAAGGGGGTGCCAATAACCGGCGCAGTGCCAAACACTAGTGCTCTTACCCTATATGGATAAATTTCGAAGTTTCTTACGAACAGTTCGAATTTCCTACGAACAGTTCCTGAAAATTTCAAACTGAAATAAAAAGAGGAAAAATTTTATTTGTGCGATTTAATTTTATATTAATTTATCAATTCGCAACTCAGAAGATTCGAACCTCAAAGACTGCTGACTCACCAGTTTCTAAACATAAACCAGGAGTGCGTAAACACGCGCAGCCATCGAGGCCAAACAAAATAGGTATTATAAAACTTCTAGCCACTCATCCGACGAGCTCGAAGCACACATACGAGCGCACACAGGCACCGCGCGTTTGGGAGAGTGTGTGTGTGGGCCACATACAGGCGAACCTGCTTTCCAGTTCCCAGATTTGTCGGGCAAGCTCGTGAGTGCTCTGAGAATCTTTTCCCAATCACTCGTAATATTTTTGTAATTATTCACGTGAAAAAAAGTGATGAAACGTTTTAGAATTTTCACATCGAGTTCGTCAATCTTTCTCAAAGTTCGCAGGTTATTTACGAAAATACATAAATATCCGATGAATTTTTCTCATATCCGAGACCTAGCTACTAGTTCGTGACTTTTTTACGGATAAATTTTTTCCGTGTACGCCCGCATGCACTGAACTTTCTTCCTAGACGAACTTTCGGGTCGAAGTGGACCAAAATCTTCTACAGGGACATGAGTTAGGGGGAAACAAGTAGTTTAAGCCAATAAACCGATTTTCGGCGTATAAAGTGTGGCCCTTCAACTCTTATTCTTACCATCACTACAGGTTAGGTTAGCGAATACACTTGGTAAGAACAATCATTCGCCTTTGGAGAGCGACAGTGATGCTTCTTCGTGAAATCTAGAGCTGGATACCAGCTGTAGGTTTTCGAAGAGTGAGAGTATTCGTAGTAATCGGTGTCTTCGGGGTTGAGAATAACGGCAATTGCTTGCTCGCTAAACATATGACTGGTTACCAGCTGTAGGCACCAAGGGCTGGTTACCAGCTGTAAGGTTTTCTGTAAGGGTGCTGGTTACCAGCTCCCAAACAACTGACGTTCTGGGCCGGTGCGCGCCCTTTTGAAGGGGAGGCTGCGTGGTCGTTGCCTGCAAGTCGCGCAGAGAGGGCAGAAAATCGATGGAGGGAGATGCGCGCATTGAGCTTCGCGGGCGCTGTACTCGTGGTCCTCGCCTCTACTCACCCTGCAGTCTGGATGACGTCACTGCTGATGACACTTCCCATAGTGCATTCTTTCACCGCGGTGAAGCTATCTTCTCTCTCTCTTACTCCAAGGTCTAATGTCGCTGCGTGTGGACACATAGTACTTTCTTTCACCGCGGTATGGCGCGCTATTTTATCTCTCTTACTCTAAGGTCTAATTGTTAGTTATTATAATTTTAAAATGGTTGTCTACTGAATGTATAAATGTCATATGCGAGAGAGTTTTAAATCTATCAATACAAGAGTCTCGCTCTATGCGAGCCGCATACAGAAATATTTCTACTGTTTTCTCGTTCAATCCTGACTTCTCTATTCCTACCTATCATTTCCCCATCTCCCTCTATCTTTTATATCTCCTTTTCAATCGAGATTTACGCCTATCTCTTTCAGTTCCCTTTTCTCCATGCCTGCGTATCCCTGTCTATCTTGTTCGACCTCTTTTTCAATATAGTTCTAATACTATCCCTTTCAATCCCCACTTCTATAAATCCTTCGCCCATTCTCGCCTATTCTTTTCTATCTCGTCGCCAATCCAGATTCATACCTGTCTCTCTAAATTTGGATCAGTGAAAATTCATTGCTCCTCAGTGGAATTTGAATCAAAATCAGCAACGTACTTGTGACTCTTCGCATCTCTGAATTGCTACTGATTAATATAGCTGGAAGTTTTTCACCGACACTGTGTTAAATTCCACTCAGTCAAATTAAGAGAAATACATTTCAAGTCCCTTTTCTCAATCTCAGTTCTCCATTTTTTTTTGTCTATTTATGTTTATTGTTCTCTATCTCTTTGTCAACTAAGCCTTTTCGCCTATCTCTTACAATCGCCTGTTTATCTATGTGCATCTATCCCTTGTCAGTCAGGCTGGTCGTTATGTAGAAAATTTGTTCACAGTACGACAACAAAGTTTCTGTAGACAAATCAATTTTTAACTTAACTTACACTATTAATTCGATTTAGACGTTGTTTTCTCAGTGAAAGCCTTGCAAAGTTCAGAAAGATTCTTGTCTTCAGACCTTTTATAAAAAATTTGGCTAATTTTTTATTCAACAACAAAGTTGACATTTTCTCATACTTTTCAGAACTGCCAGTTCATTTAAGATTTTCAGATTGATGAAAGAAGGTCTTATGTCTGCGCTAAAATTATCTAGAAATAATTTCCAGTCGTAAAGAGTAATGTTCAAAAAATTTGGTGTTACGTTATAAACAAACTAATTAACAAAAGTCATTTTTCGGTATTGAAAATGTTTAGCTCATTGAAGTCCCGATTTTTGGTATAAAATGTGAGAGAAAATAAGGTTTTACTACGATTAGTTGTTCAAACAATGATTAATTGTGGTCAATTCTTAAAGTGTTATAGCAAAGAGCCATCGGCAAGACATTTTGAGTAAATTCCTTGAATAAAGTTTGAACGTATTCTATGAAATATAGACAAACTTTTTATTTTTTTATCAATACTGTTTAAATAAGCAACCGAATTGGTCAATTAGAAAAGTTTCATTGCGAAGAGTCATTCCAAAGACATTCTTAGTCAATTCAGTAAACAAAAATTTAGTAATTTGAGTGAAAAAATTGAGCTTATTTTCTGAAAAATAAACAAACTCTGAATATTTTTATTAAAATTGTTTAAATAATTAATAATTCTTGGATATTAGCAAAGCATCATAGAAAATATGCATCAAAAATTCATTCTTAGTTAATTCTCTGAAAAAATTAAGTCTATTCGTTAAAAAATATTTAAACTCTGAATTTCTGCAAGAAAATTGTTTGAATAATTAATAATTCTTTTAAATTTACAAAGTATCATATCAAAGAGTCACCGAAAAAACATTCTTAGTTGATTTCGTGAAAAAATTGAGCGTATTCGTTGAAAAATAGCCAAACTCGGAATTTGTTCATGAAAATTTTTTAAATAATGAAATTCTCGTGAATTTACAAAGCATCATGGCGAAGAATTATCGGAAAACTACCCTTAGTTGAGTCTGTGAAAAAATTGGGCCTACTCGTTGAGAAATAGATAAAAATGAATTTCTTTATCAAAATTGTTTAAAAAATTGGCAAATAGCATCTAATTTCAATTAATCGTAACACGACTTTTATTTCTCTCACATTTCATACAAAAACTCTGTGTTTCAATGAGCTGAACATTCTCGATCCCGAAAATAACTTTTTTGAAGAGTTATCGCAAAGAGATTCTTAGTCAATTTCGTGAACAAAAATTGAGCCTTTTCGTTCGAGATTACCCTAACTCTAAATTTGTTTGTCAAAATTGTTTAAACAATGGATAATTTTCAGGAGTTCGCAAAGCGTAATAAAAAAGAGTCACCGGAAAAATTTTAATTGATTCAGTGAAAAAATTGAGTGTATTTGGTGAAAAATAGCTAAACTCTAATCTTTTTCATGAAAACTGTTGAAAAAATCCCTAAATAGCATATATTTTCAATTTACTAACTTATGAATAAAGTTAAATCGAAAATTGAATTTTTCAAAATACGAATAAAATGTAAATGAAAAGCCTTGTTTTAAAAACGAGCGCCAAGGGAATTGTATGTAAACCAAAATATTTCTACTCTACCAGCATATGAACGTTCCTTATAAAGGAATAAGTGTATTATGAGTAATCGCTTCTCATAAAAGCAAAACTTTAGACTTTCAATAATCTCGCCTTATTCGCGGTGAGCACGACGTACAGAGTCGCTGCAATCACAACAATCTGATCGGGTCACTTGGTCTGAAAACATTCTTGTTTGAAATATTTACGTGGTGACTTCTCGCAATAATTGAAATTATTGTAATTTAAATTAAAAGAAAGGATATAGAATGGACGTACGGTAATTGAAATTATTAGACATTTGTCAATTTGTTGAGGGAACATTTAACATTCGAAATGTGACGGAAGGAGAAGCAGTTTTACAAGCTGGTCAAGTGGTGCTTATGGGAAGCACTACAAAGACTAGTAATAAAATTGGAATTTTTGGTCTAAAATTATCCGAAACTATTAATTATTTTAGTTCTGACAGCTCCTTTCTTTCGCCAAAGATAAAAACACAGGTTTCTATTTCTATCAGCGCGAGAAGAGCATCCAGGTATGGGACAGAATGTTCGACCCTTTGAAGACTTTTTTGGAGCAACAGGGTGGCCGTTTTAATCAAAGAAAAAAATGCCCGGTTTTTCCCGGTTTGCAAACATTTTTCACGATCAATGTAATTAAAAAATTCGAAATCTAAAGCTAACAATTTTTCCATTTTAAGTAATAAAAACTGAACTTTAAATTAAATGCAGTTAAACTACCAAATTAAAATTTTTAACTTTTATACATTATAGACTTCAAAGATGCAGATTCAGTTGAAAAAATATAAATCCACGTTATCATTTTCAATGCTCTAAATTAAAGAATCAATCATTGAATTTAAAAATTTTCAAAATGATATCAGTTTAATCAATTTTTAGCTAGAAATATTAAAAATTGAACATTTACATTATTTTATAAGCTGAACACTTCTTAAATTAAAAGTTAAATTATTTTAATTTTAAATAGTTTAAAAATCTTGAAAATGCTTCAACATTTTATTTCAAAATCTTGAAAAATCTACCTGTTGTTTTACATTTTTTCACATTTTAAATTATTTTTAAAATTTTTTCAGAACTTCTAAACATCTTTTAAAATTATTCGAATTATTCCTAAAAATTTTTTTAAATCCTGTCGAGTAAAATAATTTTCCTTAAGATCTCCCACATTCATTTTTCACAGTTTTGTAAATCTTTCTAAATGTTTTTAAATATTCTCTTGAAATTAATTTTTCAAAATAAAAAATCATTTTCAATTTTCCTAAGAATCCTAAGTAAATGTTTTTTATTCTTTTAAAGCCTTTCACAATTCTTAAAAAGCTTCTAAATTTTGTATTCGAAATCTACAAGAAAGCTATTTGCCCCGAAATTTCGGTACGAATAGCCGGATTTTTTGGTACACGTAGGAACTTCGCTTAAATCATTTGAAATCATTTCAAATTTTCAAATAAGTTGGCATTTTTTCAAAACTTCTAAAATATCTCTTCAACTTACTCGAATTTTTTCTAAGAATAATAGGTGTTCAATTGTTATTCATACATCAAAATTCAACAATTTAACTTACAACTTCAGTTTTTTTTTTAAATAGAACCATTAAAAATGTAACGTTGAAAGTTTAGTTTTCTTGCTTTTAGTTTTGAATATTTGATTTGTAATTTATTATTATTATTATACCATTAAGCCATTTCCCTTTCGGGGTAGGCGTGACTTGCTCGGTTGGAAAATAGTAGTGTGTATATGGGTATATAGGTATAAGGTAGGTAGGTATATAGGTATGAGGTAGATAGGTATATAAGTGTTAGGTATATATATTTTAGATTGATCTGGAATTCTCGTGTTATTTATTTAAATGACACGTTTATTCCGCAACACTGCTCCGACCCAGGTTGCTGATCAATCTCTCTAGCGA
>CAKNYM010051360.1:212193-225726 GCA_932195095.1 Andricus curvator | reverse complement strand
AACGCATTTTTGAGTTATACTGAGTCTCCACTCAGTATAGCACACCAGCAAAACTCGTCGCGGTCCAGTGCACTGTGGCAACCGCACAGGGCTTCAGGAATGTATTTTTGCGGAAGGATGAAGCTGCAGGTCGAAATTCTCAACCGATTCACCTTTTTTTTTAAATTACTCAGTACAAAATTCCTACGAAACTTAAGGTTCCTGATTTTTTATTTTGTTTATTTAAAGAATGTTACATTAATAAAGATATCAGAAAAAATGGCAAAATCGAATTATTATATTTTTAATGGATTAATAACAATGCAAGTGGATTATACTTAGTAATATTTGTTATTTTAATATTTTCAAATATTTGTTTTTCATTCTTTTTATTCTTCTTCGAAAATAAAGCATTTTTTTTCATGTCCCCGCAGAGCCTACCTCTGTACCAAATTTTATTATACCTACCTTAAATTGAAGATTCTTCCTCGAAAAATCATTTTAGCGATTTCTTCGCCGTTTCAAAAGATGTGGCTACCGCCTTTTGCATTGTCTCCTCACGGTCTGCCTACCCACCTTTGCCTACCTGCGTACCATATACTTTTTTTATATTAACTAGGTACATCTTCGTTTCTCGGGCTTTCACTGTACATGTGCTCTGCTACTCAAAGACTTCCAGTTACCTTTTATTTATACATATTTTTGCGGTTTTTACCGTAAGCCGCTGCAACATCAGACAGGCATTACATTACTCGAATGTGAACAAACATTATGACCAATTATCTGCTAAGTTCATTGTGATACAATAATAACCGTTTTTACAACAAAATCGACCAAAAAGTTACCATTAGATGACACCCTCTTACCACTCCCAGAATACAAATAATTTGATTATTGTATGTTTTAATTATTGCAAACAAATTAAATTAACAAATAGCCAAATATCGTCATTGTGGTTGAAAACATTTGTTCTTAGCAAAACATGCATTAAATTGTTGTGAGCGTGATTGTTAGTCAGAATATCCATAAATTATTATCAATTTGTGGTTTTTTCATTTGCGGCTTTCCTTTTATCACCTGAATTGATGCAGATTATATTTGTGAAAATACAACAATTGTTGATTTTTTAAACAAATGAAATAAATAAATATAAAACTTTGGCACTTTCGCCTGGAAAATAATGTTTTCCACCAAAACTGCTTTTAATTTTTGTGAGAGAGATTTGCAGTCACTATTTCTATGTAAAATTAACAATAAGCAATCGTTATTATTTATTGTTATTATTTCATTTCAAATATCACGAAATTTTCATATATTTAAAAAATATTGTAATCTTCGTTGAAAAAAAAAATTTTCTTATCTGGAAATACTTTAAATTGTTGTCAGGGTGATCGTCAGTAACAATTTCTATAAAACATTAACAATTTCAATATTTATAAACCATTGTTTTGGGAAATGTTGGAATTATTGGTTTTGCAATTTCGGATTTTCCTTCATCATCTGAATTGATGCAGATATTCTTGAAAATAACATAGGTTCTATTATAGTTGTTGAAATGAAACAATTGTTAATCCTGTAAACAAATGAAATAAATAAACATAAAGCTTCGTCACTTTGGCCTGGGAAATAATTTTTGTGCACTATAACTGCTTTACATTTTGGTTACAGAGATATGCAGTCAAAAAATTATTTTCCAGACCAAAGTGCCAAAGTTTTAGATTGATTTATTTCGTTTGTTTAAAAAAATCAACGATTGTTGTATTTTCAAAAATATAATTAAACATATATTATTTGTAATAATATCTGCATCAATTCAGGTGATAAAGGGAAAACCGCAATTGAAAAAACCTCAAATCCCAAATTTGTGCAAAAAATTGTGTATAACAATTCTAATTGTTAATAAATTATGGATATTCGGACTAACAATCACTCTCACAATAATTTAAAGCATTTTTAGATAAGAACAAATGTTTTTCAACTACAATTACGATATTTGGCTATTTGTTAATTTGATTTGTTTATAATAATTAAAACATACAATCATCAAATTATTTGTATTCTGGGAGTACTCTTGCGTTGATTCTAGATGATTTTCATCATATGCAAACCGTTGTTGAAGAGTAAATAATAATTATGTGAAAAATGTCGATTTTCTCATACTTTGAGTAAACGTACAATAAATAAACAAATTAAAATAAAAAATATCTATGACGAAGGAGCTCTTGGAAATGTAGTGCTCTTGGATTAACAACAACAAAATCGCAAATCGGGGCAAAATTGAAGTCTGTGGAATTTTTGAACGAAAAATATGCGTTTGGTCCCAGTTTGGAGGCGTACGGTGAAAACTGTGAAAAGCGTCAGGTTAGACTTTTTGTCAGCGTTTTGGCGGTGCGCTTGTCCAGTGTGAACCAAAACATTGCTCAACACAGTTTCTATCCTGACGCAAACGCGAACGCGCGCACGCATTTAGTTTTGCGTTCGAGCATGCATGAACCTTATAGGTTCGTTGATACCTCGGTTTTGACGCTAAGAGAGCGTTCACATATTATCTAACGTTATTCTCGAACCTTTTTAACCCCCCATTCTCCATGTAACAGACCGTAACATTTCCTTCGGACCCCCTCACCCCTAACCGCAGTTACGTAACATTTTTTGTATTATGTTTAAAAACATAATAGACGTTTTCTAAATAAAAAAAGGTTTTTCAAGATGAATTGCTGCACAGAAATAAATAAAGCAATATTTTTATGTAACACTGAAGGCTTTTTAAATATTTTTTTTAGTCACACAAATAATGAAATTACTTACAAGAAAAGAAGTATTATCAGTTTGCTTTTAAGTTTATGTGAATATAAATTTTATAATATTCTGGAGAAAATTAGAAAAGATTTTTGAATATTTAAAACCTCTCAAATTCCTTAAAATATTTGTAGCTAACTCGAATTTTTCTTGAAATTTTGAAAAATCATTCAAAATGTAAAGAAATTGCCTTAAAATCTTCAAAATTTTCCTAGGAATTTTAAGAAAATTTGGTTATTCACTTGAAACCTCTCAAAATTCTTTCAAACCTTCTAAAGTTTTGGTTTGAAGTCGTTAAAAAAAATCAGAATTTTTTTTAATCTTTTACATTTTGAAATTCTTTTTCAATCATTAAAATCTTCTAAATATTTATTGAATTTACTCAATTTTTTTTTATTTTTTAATCATAACAAATTGAAACATTCTTCTTTAAAATTTTCTAATCTTTTTCGTAATTTAAGGAAATCTTTTGAAATCAAAATTCCTAAAATATCTTATAAGTTTTTATTATTTTTGAATCGTTTCAAAACGGTAGGAAATTAATCTTCTTAGTAACTAATTTACCTTTTTGGTTGAAAATTCATGTATTTCGTTGAAAATTAATCTCTTTTTGTTAAAAAAATTAATCTTTTAGGTTCAAACTTCATTTCTTTGGCTTGAAATTTTATTTGTTATTCAAGATTAATTTTTTTAACTGAAAAATTAACCATTTAATGTTTGGTTGAGCATCAATCTTCTTCAGTTGAAAATTCATCTATTTGTTTGAAAATTTCCGTATTTTATTGAAACTTTTTATTTTGTGGTAGAATGTTAATCTTCTTGGTGACTAATTCACTTTGGCTTCAAAATTCAACTATTAGGTTAAAAATTCCATTAAAAATGAAATATTTGGTTATAAATTCATGTATTTTGTTGAAAATTATTCTATATTGGTAGAAAATTAAACTTTTTGGTTGAAAATTCATTTATGACGTTAACAATTAGTTTTTTAAATTAAAAATTACTTTTTGTAATTAAAAATGTAACTAAAGTTTTTGTCGAAATTTTGTTTTATAGACATTTGATCTTTTTCTTAGAAAATTTATTTGTTTGGTTGAAAATGTAACTTTTTCGTTGAAAATTTAGTTTATTTACTTAAAAACTTTTTTCTCCAACTGAAAATTGAACTATTTTATTCTTCGTTAAAAATTTAATTTTTTAGTTGAAAATTCATCTATTTTATTTAAAAAATTGTCCTTTTTTGATAAAAAATTAACCTTTTTGGTTGAAAGTTAAATGTATTTGGTTAAAAATTATTCTTCTCTGGTAGAAAATTAATCTTTTTGGTTAAAATATCATTTCTTTTGATGAAAATTAGTTTTTTTATTGAAAATTTATCTTTTTTTAGTTAAAAATTCATCTATTTTGTTGAAAAATTGTCTTTTTTGGTAGAAAATTCATCTTCTGGGTTGTAAATTCAACTATTTGATTACATATTTATGTTTTTGATTGTAGATGTATCATTTTATTAAAAATTTCATTTCCTTTGCTAAAAATTTACCACATTTTTTTGAAAATTCTTTTTTCTACTAAAAATGTAGCTGTTCCATTTTTCTTATAAAATTGATCTTTTCCAGTTGAAAATTCACTTATTTTATTAAAAACTTGTCTTTTTCAATAAAAAAATTCAATTCTTTTGATAGAAAATGCATATTTTTGTGTTGTAAATTCAACCCTTTTTTTAAATTCGTCCTCATGACTTTAAAACTCAACATTTTGGATAAGATTTTTGTTCTTCGTTAATTGAACAATCTTTCTTTGTTAAAAATTTAACTCTTACGTCGAAAATTCGTATTTTTTGGTTTAGCAGTTTTTTTATTGAAAATGAAAATATTGTTTGGTGAAAATATCAACTATTACACTTTGTGTTGATAAATCATTTTTTTCATCAAAGATTTATCAGTTTAAAATTTAACTATTTTGTTGAAAATTCCCTTTTCCTTAATTGAAAATTAATTATTTTAACTGAAAATGTTATACTGAAATTTTACATTAATAAATCTTAAATTTTTGTCAGTTCTTTTTTAGAGAAAGATTAAAAATGTTACGTACTCGAGTTAAAAATACCACCCCCCCCCATGCCCACATAACAGACCGTTACGAAACAAGAACCCCCTCCCCTTTTTGTAATGTTACGTAATTGCAATCTTTTTTATTCCGTATGCCCATGTTATACACAAACGGTTTAAACACTGGCCCGGCGTGTTCCGACCTTAGCCGACTGGTCACGAAGAGTAAGACTCGAAGAAATTCACACGTTGTAGTAAGCGATCGAATGCTATTTTTCCTTATTCGACGCTTATCCCATCGTTATTTCTCTTAGCGGCGCGTTGCGTACGGCTACACTTGTGATTTTTTTCCTTAGCCGTTGATTTTGAACGATTTTAATCTATGCGAACAATTTCATTTTATGCAATGAGAAGCTTATGTTATACATAACAAAAAAATTCTCTGGGCAGTTACACTGCGTTAAGCAGACTAAAGCTATGCTTATTTTAACACCGTCTACAGATTTTTGATTTTAAAAAATCATGATTTTAGAGTGGTTTACTCCTCGGAATGACCCCTGAATTCCAGCAAATAATTACTTTTTACGCTTTACAGTGGAACACATTGTTTAAACAAATGCAAAATTCTTTAACTGATTGCTAAATATTTGAAAAAATCTTTTTTTTGTAACATTCGTTAATTCTATCATTAATTAAAGAAAATAATAACTTTTTTATGATTATAAGGAGAAAAGGTTGTTGAAACAAATTACAATTTTTAAAAATAATAACATAAAATATGTTGAACGAGAAGACATGAAATTTGGAGACATGAAATTCTAAATTATTTGAAAATTACATATACTTATAATGTACTTAATTTATTCAGTTGCTGTGAAAATCATTATCGTAGAATTAAACCTGCCATGACTGTCCTAGATGAAATCTGCATCCAATGACGTCTACATTCAGGAAAACTTCTTTCAGACCCAAATGTATTGCGATTTCAAAGTCTATAACCACTTATTTGGATTGCAATGTTAGTCCTTTATCCCTACACTTAATTTCCAACACGCGAAACACCTCTGTATACGTGCTTTTTTTTGTCTGCGAGTAGACAGTACACGAGTGGTGCGTAAAATCCATGTCAGTAGCTGTGCAAAGTAAAGAGTTGTAAAAAAAAGTTCGTACAATATTCCAATGTACCATCTCCAAGGAGAATGTCTTGGTGTTTGCACAACAAAATCTATATTCGCGTTACAGCAGAAAATCACGATCTTCTTATTTTTGTCGTTGTGGATGAGGAAGTCTTCGCCAGCAGCAGTCAGAGATGTTGGTAATTTCGGCATTGCTCATAACTTCGTACGCGGTACGCGTAAGATTATTTCTAATATATTTTACATCTTTTCTAGTCAGGACTTGAAGAGACCTTTCATCCAATTCTCGGTGAATCAGTTTTGATGGCCTTTCACACAAATTTCCGTCTATTTTTCTTTTAGCACTATTACTAAGTGTCTGTCGGATTATCACTTTTTCACTGTTAGGGTCGAGATTATGTTCACCACATTTTCTAGAAAAAACTAGATCCTGTCCTAAAGTGTACACACTTGTTGAACACTTTCTGTTAAATACAACGCCAGGGCTGCTCTCTTATGCAGATTTTAGTAAAAGACCCTGACTAAATTTGTAATTATTCATTACAAGAAGCACTTTTCACTGAATATAGTTTTCAACTCCATTTTTATAATAACTGACGCGACATCCGTACACTTCAAAATTCCGAAGCAAACTGAATTTTCTAATGTCATTTCAGATGAGGTCTTGTATAAACCATTGCTGACATAATTTGTATTCTGTCCTTCTTTAGTCTGCATTTTACAAATTGTATTGTTATTAAATCATGGGATTTTAGACTGGCGCGTCATTGCATCGCCAATCATAGTGTACAGAATGTTCTTTAGTCTGCATTTTACAAATTGTATTGTTATTAAATAAAGGGATTTTAGACTGGCGCGTCATTGTGTCGCCAATCATAGTATGCAGAATGTTTTGGCAAATTATAAACATAATGGGTGTTGACATAAAAGTGGAGAAATAAGTGACAGTGGGAGAAGTAGCTTAAGCAGGGTTAGGCGTCATGGTTCTCTGGTCCTGTGCCCAGTTCATGCCAAATGTTCAGAGGGCCCACCGGCTAGCAGGTCAAACACAGACCGAGTGCCCAATTCGGGTGCACCGAGAAGCACGGGTCAAAGAAAGGCACCAGCGGTCGGCAGCAAAGAAAGCCACCCCCGCTGCTTTCTGACACTTGCTTTCCAACAGAAAAAAAAGTCTAAAAATATCGCAATTTCCACCAAAAATCAGGGACCCGACCGAAACTTTCGTTCCATTTCGTTACTATAAATTAAACAAAATAATTTTGATTCAATCATTAATTTAATTTCAGGTATTATCTAATTTCGTCCAAATCTAGAAAAAGCAGTTTAAAGTTTAGTGAAAAATTATTTTTTTTCTATCAATAACAAAATGGAACGAAACTTTCGGTTGGCTCCCTGCCAAAAATAAAACAATCACATCCTTCCGGGAGATTGTAAATAATTACAGAGCCTATCCGTTACAGTTTGGAGTTTGAATCGCTTTAATATCTTCATTAGAACTGCAGATAGTATAGTTGTACATTTTTGTAATTTTAAGCAAAAATGTTTATTATTTCTCAAATTTGTCAACTGCAATTTGTTCACAAATATTTTCTTCATGTTCATGAATTTTTTCAAATTTTTCCAATTTCCTCTTGTATAAGAAATAATGCTCTATACTTGACTCTTCTTAAGTGTGTCCGAAATTCCTTACTTTTTTAAAACATTTTTCAGTCTCCCCAGCACAAAAAATTTCTTACATTAACTTCTCCAAACACATTTACGTAGAAAACTTTCAGCTTTCAAATGACTATTTACTTATTACTCTAGCATTCTTTTTGGCTGAGTTGTTAAGCTTCAAAGGCAGATGCCTATAATTTTTGCGCCGATAGTAGCCCTGTAGGTGAAAACTCGTAACCGCCATTGTAGTTTCATGGAGGAAGTTTTCTTAGTAGTCACTTCGTGAGTCATATAGTGACCTCTATTTATTAAAATTAAAACTAACAGAAGTGGAAAAGTAGATTTCTTATTTTATCGATCGCCGATTATTATTTCGATTTATTAATTGAATTTTTCAATGAAAGTTATAGTTCCATGCTTCTTATTTTCTGAACTGATTGATTAATTATTTTTTTAAAGTGTTTCTTACGTTGTGAAATGACTATATATGAATGAAATGTATAGAAATGCAGTTTAAAAAAAAAAAAAATATATATATATATATATATATATAATTTAAAAATTACTTGAATGCTTTTTATTTTTTGAACTGATTGATTATTTTTCAGCTGCTTAATTTTTTTCAAAATATTAAATTACATGAAGATTGATTTTGATTTGTTTCAATTAAGTACAGAAATTTATTATTTACTTTAACATTATGTAATTGAATATTGGCTATAATTTGTATAATAAAAGTTTATTTACATTTAAAATACCTATATTCCAATTACGTAATTTCTGCCAATGCTGGTGATGTTGCGAAATGATTATCAGAATTTAATTTTCAAAATTATATGTATGTATGTTTTAATCTTTTCTCAAATTACTAAAAAAGGTTAATAATAAATCAAATTTTCAGAAATGAAAGTGAAAATTTAAAAAAAAAATGTAAAATAAAAATGGTTTGAATGCCTGAATGAAAATTATAGTTTAATGCTTTTTATGTTGTGAACAGATTAATTAATTATTAACTGATTAATTTTCTTCGCAATATTAAATTAAATCAATATCAAATTTTTATTTGTCAAAATTAAGTACATAAATTGATTATTTACTTCAAGGCTATGTAATTGAATATTGGCTATAATTTTTTAAGAGAAGATTATTTATGTTCAAAATATCTCTATTCCAATTATATAATTTTTGCAAATTTTTGTGATGTTGTGAAACATGTACCTGCATTATGCTTTCCACATTATATGCACACATTATAACGATAATCTCTGCCTCATGGGACGGGAGGTTTCGAGTATTGCTACAAAGGAATTGGCAAAACCCTACGTGAATACTTATTACTTTAAAAAGATATTAAAAGAGCAATCAATTGTTTTATAGTTGTCAGGCGCCAGACACCCAGAAGGGGTGTCGTTCAAAGAACACTAAAGAAATTCATTATCGAAGGAAAAGAAATTTAACAAATTAACAATCAAAAAAAAAAAGAAACAAGAACTCTGAATTAATCCCAAGCTAGCTCCGAAGGAGAGGGATGTGGTGGGGGCGGAGAAACGAATCAGATCATTTTCTTTTCTAATAAATCAATCAAAGAACCGGCATTTAAACAGTAAAATTAAAAATAAATTTATTATAGCAAGGTGGAATGGTGGTGATGATTCATGGTTACAGGTTGAATGAAATAAATGGTGAGTGATTACATTGGAGGAAAATAAAAAAAATTAGATATAAGGTAATTCCGCAATAATGGCGGTGTGACAGGTGTGTCGATACGGACACTCAAATCGCAATTTCTTAACAAAAGAAATAAGCCGCACAAACTATTCCGCGATTACGGTAGTCGTAATTTTACGTACTTGGCTTTAATCATATTACGATAATCTTCTGATACATTCGTGATTAGGTTAGAATAATCTCATTCGGTCATACCAAGGTCACGTCCGTACTCGGCAAGTTCACATAAAAAAAATGTAAAGAGAGAGAGAAAAAAAAAAGTTCGGCAGAAATCAAAAGGGGAAAGCAAAAAAAAAAAACTACAAATTTGTCACTTCTGGTATATCACAGCAAATTCCGATACGGCACTCGTCGTTCAAGATTTTCACAGACATCTTTTCTCCCGATAAACGTGCATCTACGATCCGGAAAACGTCAAAAAAATCACGACCGAAAATCTTACATTATCATCACTAATAAAATTCACATGAAAAATCGAAAAAAAGAGAAAGAAAGTCGAGTTTATCGCGAATTTGGAAAACACGTGGCGTTAATGTTAAGATGGCGCGTGGCCTGGACTTCCGCCGCGCGTGTCACTCCGAAAAAATCACACACATCGCAAATAAAAAAAAATCAAATAGAACTTGAAGCACATGTTCAGGAATCTACAGCAAAGTGTACACAAAAGAAAAAGAAAAGAGATCTAAAGCGGATTGTCGCCGCCTATCTCGGTCCTCGAAGCTCGGATCCTCGTCCCTTCGCCATTTCCAAGTTTCCAAGTATTTACTTAGCGGGTTGCAGTGACTGCGTTGATGGCCAACAAAGAACTGAACTCCTCGTCGCTCCACTCGCCTGCTGGCTTCCGTTTCCGCGCCACACGCCTGGTCCGTGTGGTGCTGCCCTCTGGACTCGTCGTTAGTGGTAACGTCGATAACTAGGAGCACCGACCCAAGTGTGTTCGCTTTTCCCACGGAGCAGGAAGATTCAGTGTTGCAGTTAAAATGGCCGCGACCATTGTTATTGTTCACTCGGAGCGCCGGCAAAACATCCTTCCTCCCAGTTGTAACTCTTTTTGTCGTGAGATAATAGCTGCCCTCCGTGACGTGAAACCAGTGCGTGAAATAAAGAAAAATATCGAACAGTGTCGTGGCGCGGAAAATCAGTGCAGTGTAGTGTCGACTGATCGGTAGTGTTTCCTCCTTTTACAGGTCAGCTGTCACTCTTCTCGATGGGATTTAAAACTTCGAAGACCAGGCAAGCCCACGACAAATCCGTTCACAATTTCTCGGCTCCCTAATTATTATCCTTAAATAATCCTACCAAAAATATACAATCAAATATACAATATCAATACTATGTTTTTTAAATCGCTAGTTCTTTGCATTTTCTCTCTTCAACTCACACTCTCCTATTCCTAATTAACTTACGTTCATCGGTGAGTTCTCTGCTGGCCATCAGTTCTGCTTATTTTTATTTTAAATATTTATTTGTATAGCATTTTAGAAATCCCGGCAACCTCCCAAATCTAGGGAGAGGATCCCGAACGGGGTGGAACCCACCACGTTACAACATATTTTATTTTTCTATGGAATTAGTTTAAAAGATTATTATTAATTCAAATTTTCAGTAAAATATAAAGTAAAAATTATTCGAATATTTTAATGAAAATAACTGTTTATTGCTTTTTATGTGGCGAAATCATTAATTAATATGTACATATATTTTATTTTTTTATGGAATTAGGTTTGAAGGTAATTAATAAATTAAATGTATAGGAATGCAATTTAAACAAAAAAATATATACAATGTAAAAATTATTTGAATGTTTCAATTAAAATAATTGTTTAATGCTTTTTATGTTGTGAACTGATTAACTAATTATCAATTGATTCTATTAAAACTGACATTTTTTGGAAATAGTTTGAAAGGTTATTAATAAATTGACGATAATAAATTAAATGAAGATTAAAATTTAGTTTTTTTCTAAATTGAGTAACATAAATTGATTATTTACTTGAAGGTTATATAATTGAATATTGGATATAATTTGTATAATAAAAGTTTATTTATATTTAAAATACCCTTATTACAATTGAATCATTTTTCAAATGTGCCTGATTTTGTAAAATGAGTATCTCAATTTAGTTTTCAAAAATACATGTGTAAATATGTTTTTTTTTTCTAAAATTAGTATAAAAGGTTACGAATAAATTGAATTTTTAGAAATGAAAGTACAAATTTAAAAAAATGTAAAGTAAAACTTAATTGAATGTTTTAATGAAAGTCGTAATTGAATTCTTTTTATTTTTCAAATTGATTGATTAATTATTATCTGATGAATATTTTTCAAAATAATAAATTACATGAAGATTGATTTTGATTTCTTTCAATTAACTACATCAATTTATTATTTACTTTAAGGTTATGTAATTGAATATTAGCTATAATTTATATGATAAAAGTTTATTTACATTCAAAATACCTCTATTCCAATTACGTAATTTCTGTCAATGTGTGTGATGTTGCGAAATGATAAATAAAAAAAAATAAATAAAAAATAAAAAATGGTAAGTATGTTTTAGTTTTTTCTAAAATTACTATAAAAGGTTACTAATGAATCAGATTTTCAGAAATGAAACTGAAAATTTAAAAAAAATGTAAAGTAAAAATTGTTTGAATGCCTGAATGAAAATTATAGTTGAATGCTTCTTATGTTGTCAACAGATTAATTAATCATTAGCTGATTATTTTTTTTTTCAATATTAAATTTTGATTTGTTTAAATTAAGTAGATAAATTGATTATCTAATTAAAGGCCATGTTATTGAATATTGAATATATTTTTATAATAAAAGATTATTTATTTTTAAAATACCTCTATTCCAATTGCATAATTTTTGTAAATTTTTTCATGTTGTGAAATAAGTATCTGAATTCTGCTTTCAATATTATATGTACATATTTTTTACCTTTCTATGGAATTAGTTTAAAAGGTTATTATCAAATCAAATTTTCAGAAAAATATCAAGTAAATATTATTCAAATGTTTTTATTAAAGAACTGTTTATTGCTTTTTATGTTGTTAAATGATTAATTAATATAAATATATTTCGAATTTTGTTGGAATTAGTTTCAAAAGTCATTAATAGATTAAATGTATAGAAATGCAATTTCAAATGAAAATAGCGTGTATCACACGCTATTTTTTGCAACAACCTTCCGAGAAAGTTGTACTAAGAGAAAGACAAAGGAAGCATATTTACAGTTGCGGAGGGGGGGAGCGGTGAAACCCTCAGCGGAACGAAAACAAATTCTAAAAATACGAAATTTTAAATGAATTAAATCGAAATATATGAAAATAACTAATATTCTGCTATCTGGTGGAGTACACTCTTCAACAGTTCGATTCGAATCTTTATTCACGTCCATCTTCTTTTGACAATGTGAAGGAAAATTTCACTTGCACTCTAAACACGTCGACTTGAACCTCGCACCTGTCATCAGCTGTTCGCTTGGGCACTGAGCGCTGCTGTTGCTACGTTGCCCCCGAATTGTCGCGATGCGTAAAGTTGCTCATCTGCAAAGTGCGCATGCGCGTACATTCCGCTGATGTGGAAAGTATATAAGAATCGAACTGCGCATGCGCCAATATTATTCTCGCATTGTTATCCGGAATTAGTCACTTTGCATATAATTTAGCTACATGGAACGGAGTACTTTCGAGGTGGGTGTTGCAAAAAATCTATTTTGAATGTTTCAGTTAGAATAATTGTTTAATGCTTTTTATGTTGTGAACTAATTAATTATATATTAACTGATTATATTTCATAAACAAATTAAATTTTCAGGAATAAAAGTTAAAATCCTTCATATGAAAAAAGGTAACCTCCATCTTGTGTAAGATTGTAGTATAAAAGGAATCATTATCTAATAGAATATTGAATATGATTTTTATAATAAAAGTTTATTCATATTTAAAATACCTCTATTCCAATTTCATAATTTTTAAGGTTTTAGGATGTTTTAAGATAAATATCTAAATTCAATCTTCAAAATTATACGTAAATGTGTTTTAAGTTTTTATGAAATTCGTTAAAAAGATTATAAATAATTGAAATTTTTAGAAAAATATAAGATAAAAATTATTTTGATGTTTCAATGCAAATGATATTGTGGATTGATTTTTATGTTATGAACTGATGAATTAAC
>CAKNYM010051360.1:179315-212183 GCA_932195095.1 Andricus curvator | reverse complement strand
ATTGTTATGTATGGTTCCCCACTTGGGCCCATTAGTATCCAAGGTCTTTGTTTTAGGCGTCATTCATTCTATTGCCACTCTGTTTACGAACTATTTGTCGCCACATTTCTGTCCTGGCATAATACTCTAGCTTCCTTCACGTCCATGCATTTTTTCATGCAAGCTCTTGTGTTTCTATGGCTTCTTATGTCTCTTCGGATTAATGTCTCATTTACAGATTGTAACCATTCTTTCGGCGGTCTACCTCTGGGGATTCTGTCATTTACTTTACCTTTATACACTTGTTTGGTCAGTCGTTCATCTTTCATTCTTTCAAGATGACCGAACCATCTTAACTGATTTCTTTCCCATGTGTCAACTATTGTCTCTTTTGCACCACATTCTTTGAGGATTGTCTCGTTTCGGACTTTGTCCATCAGTGTTTTTCCGCATATTATGCGCAGAGGTTTCATGCCGATCGCGTTAATTTTACTCCTGTCCTTTTCTTGACAGGTCCATGTGTCTCTACCGTATAGTACAGTCGGTACGAATATAGAATTATGTATGGCCATTTTAACTTTTTTTGATATGTTTTTATTTGTGAGGATGGACCCTGCTCTACCGATAACCTGCTTACCCTTATTTATGCGCCTATCTAACTCCCCATCTATTTTTCCGTCGCTAGTGAATAGACTACCTAGATATACGTACTGGACAGCTTGTTCTAATCTCTCATCATTTAGGACAATGTTGCATATTGTTTTCTCACTTCTTCCCTCAAACACCATGATTTTTGTTTTATTTACGTTAATTTTGAGTCCCATGTCCTTCATGCTTGTATTAAGTTTATTCAACATTCTTTGCAAGTCCTCGACTGATTCTGCCATAACAATCTTGTCATCTGCGAAAGCTAAACCACGTACCTTGACTGTTTGGAGATCTACACCTTCTTCGTCGAAGAGTGCAGTTCTTAGACAATTATCCATGAATATGATAAATAGCCACGAGGACATAACGCATCCTTGTTTCACGCCTTGCATAATATCGAACCAGTCACTCAGTTTCCCATTTACCCTTACACTCGCTTTACTACCTTTATATATTGTTTTTATTGCTTGCAGGAGCCCTCCATTTACTCCGTACTCTTTAAGGACTTCCCAAAGTTTACTTCTATTTACCTTGTCAAATGCTTTTTCTAGGTCAATAAATGCACAGAAAACTTTCTTTCCAACTCTCAAGCCTTTTTCTGTGATCTGTCTTAGACTAAATATCTGATCTGTACATGATCTTCCTGGCATAAATCCACTCCAATCGTCTGGGACTTCCCCTGTCTCGATACATAAATTTATCAATTCGCACAACCTGTGAGGTATGTACTCGCCAAGCGTATTTAAGCATTTCAGCGCTGATACTGTCCACACCAGCAGCCTTACCGTTTTTCAAGTTCTTTATTATGTCTCTGACCTCAGTGACACAGACTTTTTCAATTGGGTTTTCTAATGCATTTTGTTCTATGTCGCAGTTTTGCTGTCCTATAACTTCACCTCCTAATAGTTCTTTAAAAGAGTCTTTTAAAGCGTCTACTATCCCATCTATATCATATAGCATTTCACCTTTGCTGTTTCTCATGCTCGCAAAATTAAGTCACATAAATTGATTACTTACATTAAGGTTATCTGATTTGATATTGGCTGCTATTGTCATGATAAGAATTTATTTTTCCTTTAAAATATCTCCATTACAATTATATAATTTTTTTAAATGTTTGTGATGTTGTGAAGTGAGTATCCTAACTCAATTTCAAAATTATATGTGCATATATTTCAATTTTTTCTGGTTTTACTTTGAAAGGTTATTAATAATCGAAATTTTCAGATAAATATTAAATACAAGTTATTCTAATATTTCAATGAAAATAATTATTAAATGCTTTCTATGTTCTGAAATCATTAATTAAATATTAACTATTTCTGTTAAAAATTACATTTTCTGGAATTAGTTAAAAGATGATTGCTAATTAAATTTAATAGAAGAAAAGTCCAAAAAGAAAAATATGTATCAAGGAAAAATTATTTGAAAGTTTAAATGAAAATAATTTTGTCATACTTTTTATGTTGTGAACTAATTAATTAAGAATTGGCTGATTAATTTTGTTCACAATATAAAATTAAATAAAGATTGAAATTTAATATTCTATAATTAAGTAACATAAATTGATTATTTACTTTGAGATTATGAACATAGCCCTATTGCAGTTACATAAATGTCCAATTGTTGCTGAGATTGCGAAATGAGTATCTGAATTAAATTTTCAAAATTATATGTACATATGCTTTCATATGTAGGCAAACCTTTGAACTTTAAATTACACCTCACGGTTATATTCATTTGAACAACAATAATTAATTAATTAATTCAAATTCTCATAACAATATGAAGTAACAATTATTTGAATGTTCAAATAAAAATAATTAATTGATACTTTCCATGTTATAAACTGATTAATTAATTATTAGCTGATTAATGTTTTTCATAATATTGAATTACATAAATATTGAATTTTAATTATTTTAATTAGATAACATAAATTGATTATTCACTTCAAGGCGATGTAATTGAATATTGACTGTAATTTTTGTAATAAAAGTTTTTTTGAATACCTTCATTATAATTATATAATTTTTTTTAATGTTTGCGATGGTCTGAAATGATTGTCTGAATTTAATTTTCAAAATTATATGTACATATATTTTGATTATTGATAAAATTTGTATAAAAGGTTATTAATAATTTAAATTTTAAGTGATGCAATTAAAAATGTAAAAAATATGAATTTAAAATTAATTGAATTTTTCAATGAAAACATTTGTGTAATGCTTCCTATGTTTTTAAATGATTGATTAATTATTGATTCTATTAGAACTTTAATTTTCTGGAATGTTTTCAAAAGCTTATTAATAAATCAAAATATTCAGAAATGAAAGTTAAAATTTAAAAAATATATATAATGTAAAAATAATTTGATTATTTCGATGAAAATAATTGCTTCAGGGTTTTTCTGTTGTGAACTGTTTAATTCATTATTAGCTGATTAATTTTTACCACAATATAGAATTACATAAAGATTGAATTTGAATTGTTTTGAATTCAGAAACATAAATTGATCATTTACTTTCAGGTCATGTAATTGAATACTGGATATAATTTGCATAATAAAAGTTTATTTAAATTTGGAATACCACTAATTACATTATTTTTGAAATGATTCTGATGTTGTGAAACGAGTATTTGCATTCAATTTTAAAAATTATATTTGAATATGTTTTTATTTTTTCTGAAATTGGTATGGAAGTTTACTAATATGTTTAATTTTCAAAATGATAGTGAATCTTTTTTTTATTGTAGAATAAAAATTATTCCAATGATTGAATGAAAATTATAGTTGAATGTTTTTTATGTTATAAACAGATTTATTTATTATTAGCTGATTAATTTCGTTCACAATGTTAAATTACATAGAGATTGAATTTTAATTTTTCTCTACTAAATGACATAAATTGATTATTTATTTTTAAGTTACGTAATTGAATATTGGCTATAATATGTATAATAGAAGTTTATTCATATTTGAAATACCCGTATTCCAGTTACATAATTTTTTCAATGTTTTGATCTTGTGAAATGAGTATCTGAATTAAATTTTCAAAGTTATGTGTACATACGTTTTAATTTTTTTGGAATAAGTTCGAAAGCTTATTATCAATTCCAATTTCCAGAAATGCAATTTTAAATTCAAAAATATATATAAATTGAAAATAAAACATTATTTTCTTATTAATTTTAATAATTATCATTATACATATTATTATTAATTGATTCTATTGAAACTTAAATTTTCTGGAATTATTTAAAAAGCTTATTAATAAATAAAATATTCATAGTTAGTTAGTTGTAATGTAGGCGGGGGGGGGGGGGGCGTGAGGTCCTACCCCTGGCGCTCAAGCTATAAAGCCTATTGTGCCATTAATTAATTGTGCCAATTAATATTATGCCAAAATATTCATAGATCAGTGTTAAAATTTAGCAAATATAAAGTGCAAATTATTTCAATCTTTCTGTGTCAATAATAGTTTGATGTTTTTAGATTGTAAACAGTTTAATTAATTATTAGTCGATTCATTTTGTTCAAAATTTTTAATTAAATAAAGATTGAATTAAATTTGTTTCTCAATTAAGTAACATACATTGAGTATTTACTTTGAGGTTGTGTAATTGAATGTGGGCTATTATTTCTATAGTAAAAGTTTTTGATTTTTCTTTAAAATACCTCTATTAAAATTATATAATCCTTTTAAATGTCTGTGATGCTTTTAAACAAGTATCTTAATTGAATTTTAAAATTATATGTACAGATATTTTAATTTTGTTTGAATTTTTTTAAAAGGCTATTTAATACATTAAATGTATAGAAATGCAATTTCAAATTTAAAGACGAATATAATGTAAAAATTATTTGTAAACTGACTGATTAATTTTTTCACAATATTAAATGTTGTAAATATTGAATTTCAACTTCTTTTGATTTTGTAATATAAATTTATTATTTACTTCGAGGTTTCCAATTGAATATTGGATATAATTGGTATAATAAAAGTTTATTTATATTTAAAATACCCCTATTCCAGTTACATAAGTTTTAAAATGTTTCTGATGATGTGATATCATTATCTGAATTCAATTTTAAAAATTATATGGATACACGTTTTCATTTTTTCTGGAATTAGTTTAAAAGGTTATTGATGACTGTCAGAAAAATATAAAATCAACATTATTTGAATGTTTCGATGAAAACAATGATTTAATGCTGCTCATGTTCTGAACTCAATAATTATTTATTAGCTGATTAATTTTTTTCACAATATTAAATTACATAAAGATTGATTTTTAATTTTTTAATATTAACTCACATAAATTGATTATTTACTTTAGGGTTATGTAATTAAATATTGGTTATAATTTATATGATAAAAGTTTATTTATTTTCAAAATACCTCTATTCCAATTATGTAATTTTTGTAAGTTTCCGCGATGTTGTGAAATGAGTATCTGAATTCAATTTTCATAATTAGGTTTTAATTTTTTCTAAAAATTAGTTTAAAAGGTCAATAACAATGAGAATTTTTTGAAAAATATAAAATAAACATTATTTGAATGTTTCAATAGGAATAATTCTTCATTGCTGTTTATGTTGGAAACTGAGTAATTAATTATTAGCTGATTATTGTTTTTACAATATTAAATTACATAAAGGTTGAATTATAATTTTTCTATATAAAGAAATATTAATTAATTATTTATTTCACGGTGATGTTTGAATATTGGCTATAATTCGTATAATGAAAGTTCATTTATGTTTAACATATCTCTGTTGCAACTATATAATTGTTTTAAATTTTCGTGCTGTTTTAGAATAAGTATCTCAATTTCATTCTCAAAATCATATTCAAATATGTTTTAATTTATTCTGAAATTAGTTTAAAACGTTAATTATTATTATAGTTTTCATAAAAATATAAAGTAAAATTTATTTGGATGTTTTAATGAAATTAGTTGTTCATTAATTTTTACGTTCTAAACCGACTAATTTGTTCACAATATTGAACCACATAATTATTGAATTTTAATTTTTCTTTTGTGTGGTAACATGAATTGATTACTGACATTAATATTATGTCATTTAATATTGGCTATGACCTGTACAATTAAAGTTTATTTATGTTTCATACCTCTATTACAATTGAGTATTTTAGCATTACGTCATGGTTATGATAGGATAGGTGGAAATGTCAGGAAGGTTGGCATAGTTGGTACATATTTACAATAAAATAAGATATACCAAATTTCAGGCTGGAGTATCGGATCGATTTGATCAGAATCGGGCACTATAACTTAAAATTTTGGATAGTTGATTTTATTTCGTGAAAATGAAAGGACTTCAACCCATAAAAAGATCAAACATAATTGCGCGAATGCATTCTAAACTTGAAAAATATTAATATTGATACATTTATAACTTACTTTTACGTTCAGAATTTTTTTTTACCAAAGGTCGTATGCATTACCATGTAAGGATGTACCGAGGGGTCGACCACTCTGATATTCCTGGTACACTCACTAAATATTCCCATATATTCTTTCAGTATTCCCAGATATTCTTGATATTCCCAAATATTCCCTTATATTCCTACCTATTCCCACATATTCCGAAGTATTCCTAGATATTCACAAATATTCTGAAATATATCATTCCCCATTTCCCCGATTACCTTACCTTCCATTCACCGATTGTATTTTTGTAGCTTTTTATCTGGTGCCTTTGCAATTATTATGCAATTATTATAAATTGCACATAAATTGAATAATAATGTACTTGTTATTCATACAAGTTTAAAAGTTATTGACTTTGAATAACTAATTTTAGATTGTTAGTTTCGAATTCTTTAAATTCAAAATTGTTTAAGTTTTAATATATATTATTACTTTAATTTTGAAATTGATCATTGTTTGATTATGACCGATTATGACGTGGGATTTTTGGGTTTTCTAATTTGATATTATTTAATTTTACATATCTTTTTTTTGAACTTAATAAAGTTTTAATGCTTAACTTTTAAATGGTCTAATATCTAATCTGATCTGAGGGGCCGACAAAGCCGATGAATTCTAAAAAAACATGTAATAGTTAATATTTTAACCAAGAAAAGATTTTTATTTTAAATCAAAAAATGTTGAATTGAAAAAAAGATGAAGTTTCTACCAAAAGAGATAAACTTTCAAATCGAAGAAAGATTTTCCAGACAATAAAGAAAAATACCTTCATCCAAAATGTTGAATTTTCAAGCCAGAAGGATGAGCTTTGTATAAAATAGTTTAATTTTCAACTAGATAGATGAATTTTAAAATAAAATTATGAATCTATATACAAACAAATGAATTTTTGAGAAAGTAGTTCAACTTTTAACGAAGGAGTTGATTTTTCAACCTGAGGAGATTAATTTTCAACAAAAAATGTAACAGTAGATATTTTAACAAAAAAATATTTTAATTTTAAATCAAAATCAGTTACATTTAACCAAGAAATACGAATTTTCAACAAAATACGTGAATTCTCAAATAAAACAGATTAATTTTCAACCAAATAGTTACATTTTCAACCAAGAGGATTATTTTTCTAACAAAAAATATGGATTTTCAATCAAATAGTTGAATTTTCAACTAACAAAGATCAATTTTTCGCAAATGGCAATGGGCGAATGTTCCACAAAATAGTTGACTTTTCAACCAAAGAAAAATTTTTTAGTCAAGAAGAAAAAAAATTTCAATAAAATTGTAGAATTTTCGAGCCAAACAGACTGAATGAACTTTCAACCAAAAATAGTTGAATTTTCTTATTGGGTTTTAATAATTCAGTTCGCGTTTAAATAACACCCGAAAAAGGGGAACGTCCGTGAAGCCTGCGATAAATAAATAGGAATTTCGATAATTTATAGACTAAAGAATAATAGCAATAGAATACACAAAGTGTGTCGAACAATGCAACATTTTAGGCACTGAAGATATTATAAAATTGTGCTAAATTGTACTAAAATTGTAACTAAATACTTATTATTATTAACCCATTTAATTTTCTCAAACTAATTTCATCAAGCTTCTACGTTTACTTAATTAACAGAATTTATATATTCGTCAGGTCCGGACAAAGTAATCAAGACGGGGATCTAATGGCCGGAAATATGAAATTCGAAAGGGTTATTATGCAGCAAACACGCTACTAAAATCGCGATCGCTATCTAGAAACATCAAAGTAAGAATTTACAAAACGATAATAATGCCGGTCGTCATGTACGGGTGTGAAACGTGGGCGCTGACGAAAGGAGAAGAGAATAGGTTTAGAGTTTTCGAGAATAAAGTACTTAGAAAAATCTATGGTCCAAAAAGGGACGAAGAGACCGGCGAGTGGAGAAAACTGCATAATGATGAGCTGCACGCTCTCTACGGGTCAGCAAATATTAATAGAGTAATGAAAGCGCGTAAATTAAGATGGGCGGGGCATGTAGCAAGAATGGGCAATGAAAGAACAGTGGCGCAAGTTTTAAGAGGGAGACCGACTGGTAAGAGACCCCTAGGCAGACCGAGAAACAGATGGGAGAAAAATGTAAGGGATGATCTAAAAGAACTAGGACATGATTACCTAAACTGGATGGAGAATGCACAAGACAGAGATGTGTTCCCTAAGTTTATAAAATCTTAGCAAGATTTGAAGAGGGTGGGAGGGGACAGCAAATCTCACGGTATCTTACATGGGGATGAGGGGGGAGGGTGAAAATTACAGAAAAACATCTTACGTGAATTGTGGATGAACCCTTATTTATTTTTGTATTCATTTATTATTATTTCGTGGATTTATGATTATTAGTGGATATCGGGACAGTGAGGGTACGTGGGTTAGCGTTTGCAGATGATAAGGTTGTTATCGCAGAGTCAATCGAAGATTCGCAAAAAATGTTGAGCAAAATAAATACAAGCATGAAGAACATGGGCCTTGAAATTAAGGTAAATAAAACAAAAATTATGGTGTTTTGAGGGTAAGGGTGAGAATACATGTAATTTGATATACATAATTTAAATATATTCCGAAATATTGTCTCATATTCCCAAATATTCCCTTATATTCCTACATATTCTCTCATACTCGTACATATTCCCTCATATTCCTTCATATTCCCTCATATTCCTTCATATTCCCTCACATTCCTACATATTCTCATATTCTTTGTATTCCCAAATATTCCGATATATTCTGTACTAATTTTGCTAACCTTTATGACATTTGCACCTATCCTATTATGATTGTGACGTCTAGCTCAAATACTCAATCATATACACTCAGAGAAATGTCCTCTTGTGATAAAAGCATGTTTCTTGACGTCAATGGAATTTTCTCTAAAATTTAAGGTTGAGAGGATTTTCATTTGTCTCACATTGAATCCTTTTGCAGCAAAAATTTTCCTGATTCGATTAACTTTATCTAATCTTGCAGCCATGTTCTGTTTGTGTAAAAAATATATTCACGTCTTTCAAAACAAAATAGGCAAGAGGACGATGCTTTTGTTTTAAGACAACTTTTTCTCTGAGTGTAATTATTTTAAATGTTTGTAACCAATTCTCGATTATCAAATCATACTTTTTGCATGCTTCAGAGAAGGAAATGGAAAAAATGGAAGTTTATCGAAATTAAAGTTGGAAATATCATCTTTAAAATGAGATTAGGAACATGATAAAATATCATCTGGTTCTCGAATTGTCATGTAAAATGTGGAAGCATAACCAAGTCGAAAATCGGACGGTCCATTGGTGACTACATTTTTTGGTCTGTTGTTTTTCGCACTTTAACATAAGATTTAAATTCGACATTCCACTGCCGCTCGACGAACTGATTTTCGTCTTGGACATGCTTCGACATTTTTTATTATAATTCGAGAACAAAATAATATTTCATTAGGTTCTTGATCTCATTTTAAAGAGGAGATTCCAAACTTTAATTCATCGAAGTTTGAATTTTTTCAATTTACATCCCTGAGGCATGTGGGAGTGGGACTTAATATATCGCTGAGATAGCCACGAAAAAAGAGAGGCATGTATCTTAATTCAATTTTAAAAATTATATGTGGATATATTTTAATTATTCAGCGATGTTTTCACAGAAAAAACTGGGATTTCTATTAAAACCAATTTTTGGTTCCAAAGGAGCTGCAACAAAAAGGAACCTCTCTTGCTGAAAAGGAACCCAAAATGATAAATGGTTTCTAAATGAACCCAAAGTACAGATTCAAATGGTTCTAATAGAGCCTTTTTGTTACTTCTGCCTTGAATCACTTCAAAGATTTTACAAGTTAATGATGCACATTTTGCTTTATAATTCGAATTAAATAATATTGCGCTGGAAAAAATTTAATGACAAAACTAAAATCATAGACATTAGTCATTCTTGAAAGGAAGATATCGCACATGAAATGTGACAGTTTTTAAGGTTAAGTTAAAAATCCGATGTTTTCCATTGGGCATGCACAAGAAGCGCGGGACTATTTAAAATGATATAATATACACTTGCAATATTAGGTTAATATTACATTTTTCTTAAGAAGCTAGGTATTCCTATAATTCAATTTAATTTGTTTTAAAAAAGATTAAAAAACGTTTGTTAATATTTATCTGTATGACTATTAATAGTATTTATTGATTTCAAATAGGCCCGCGCTTTTCGGGACATGCGTAGTTGAAAACGTTGGCACCCGCCGATGGCCATCTATCGGACATCAACGAACTAAAAAGGAACCCTTAATAAGAGTTCCTTTAGAGCCTAAGTTCTAAATGATCCCAAGTTTTACTTGAGCAGCAACATGACTGAACCCTCAGTTTTTTCTGTGTTGTCGTACGCTGTTGTTTTTCTGAATTATTTAAACGTTCTGATATGATAATCTTTAATGATTTAGCGATGTTTCTTGATTCACAGATTTACAAAAATGGCCGTGAAATGAATATTTGAATTCAATTTTTCAAAATGACGTGTACATATGTTTTAATTATTTAGCAATGTATTTTGGCACGCTCTTCTTTTTCTATGAAAATTTATTTAAACATTCCAGTGCAAATACATGTTTATTGATTTTTATATTGAGAACTGAGAATCGGATCAGAATATGATTGTTTAAATTATAGGTATTAATTTGTTAATGATTCAGGGATGTATATTGATGCTTAAATTAAAAAAAAATGGCCGTGAAAGTACCCGCAAATGTCATTGTACAAAAATTATGTTTTTTTAAATATATTAAATTACATATAACGTGCACTTGAAATCTTAAAATTATATATCGCCATTTACTACTATTAATAGTAATAGTAAATTCTGCGTTTCATGGATTCACTGAATACATTCTTTGAGAATATAATTTCAGCAAGAATGTGATTGGTCGCAAAATATTAACAAATAAATAGTTATTCGAAAATTGATTAAATGAGAAAAATAAATACAAAAGTTAGCGCGCGCTTGCGCGCGCACATAATAGTCTAGTACACAATAAAGTTAATTTTCACTCCAGAAATGCAAAGACCCGACCGACGACGTTCGTGCGTCATGTGAATGCTTCTATCTGGCTTTATATTAGTTACGCTTTACGCGAAGCCTCCAATACAGTAACCGTAGTATTTTCTCTCTCTTCTACGCATTTGCTTCTAGATGTGGTTACCGTATTCATAGTATAATTTTATTTTAAAATTATTATTTAATTATTTTTTAATTATTTTTTAATTATTGATTAAAATGACACGTATATTATTTCACATTTAATTTCAATCAATGACAACTATAAGTAAACTGATACTTAATTAAGATTATTTTTCGTAGGTATATTTTAATAATAGTATAAATGCATCCCATATTGGATAAAAGTTATTTTAATGAATAATAGAATCATGTTAATAGTAACCTAAAGTTTAATTCAGTAACACCGTCGAATCTTTTAACTACTATAAGTAATGGAGAATAATTTTTTAAATTTTTTAATAGTTTTAAGTAATGCGACTATTCACTTTATTTTTTGACTTTGAAGGTCTTCGGGATCGTCCACATATTACGTAAGACGTTTTTCTTTTGTTTATATCGTTGTGTCCTTTTCAACTTCACATCAATTTTATTCTCGTCTTTATTTAAACAAAAGAAAAACGTCTTACGTAATTTATGGACGATCCCTTCCCTACTAGGAATATGATATAATATGTAATTTTCATTATAAATGTGAAACAATAATAAAAAATTGAAATATAACCTATATTGGATAATAATTAGTTATAATCAATGATAGAATTCAAATATGGAATTTCGAGTTCCATTCTATAATAGTGTACAATTTTAATTATGGAATTGAATTTCCTACAAAAAAAACGCAATTTTAACAAAGTACACGAATTTTGTAATAAAAATGATAAATTTTTTAAACCAAACATGAAATTGTTAAATTCTGATTTAAAAGTAATTAATTTTGAACCAAAAGGAGAACGAATTTTCAAAAATATAGTTGCACTTCAAACAAGGTAAAATAATTTTCAACAAAGTACTTGAAATTTCGATTAAATACTTGCATTTTGTGTTAGATACTTCAATTTTAGATAAACAAAATACAAATCCTCTATAAAAAAGTTGAATTATCAAGAAAAGAGTTCATTTCCAATTAAAATAGATTAATTTTTGTGACAAAAGAAGACCATTTTTCAGTAAAAAATATAAATTCGTAATAACATGGTTACATTTTCAAACAAAGTAATGTATTTTCTATACAAAACTAAGAATTTGGAACAAAATACATGAAGTTTCTACTAAAAATGATAAATTTGGAACCAAAAATTAAATAGCTACATTTTCATTTAAATAAATTAATTCTCAACCAAAAATTAAATGAATTTTCAAGAAAATATTTCAATTTTAAGTAAAATACATTAATTTTAAGCAAAGTACTTTAACTTTTGAACAAATACATCGATTTTTTATCAGACAGTTCAATTTCTCATAAACGCATAAGAACTTTATACAAAACAGTTGAATTTTCAAGAGAATCAATTATTTTTCAATAACTTAGTTACTTTTTCAATCAAAGAAATGCATTTTCTACACAGAAATACGAATTTTTAAGGCATACAACACAACATTTACTATTACTAGAATGTGAGCTGTACACGAAAACTCATCGTAATCATATATTCATGTTAAAAGAAATGATATACTTCAAGAGGAAAATAATTCACATTACAGTAAATAATTCAAAAATAAAAAAAGGGTGAAATCTCTCAAAACAAACCCTCGAAAAAAACGAGGGTAAACAACGCCGCCAAATAATACATTTTTTCTACCATTAAATACAAAAGTATAGTCGAAATGTGTGTGTTTGTATGTAAGGAATCCTAAAAATTTCACAATAGAATGTAGTGAGATCACTAAAATTCGCCAAATACTATTACTGAATAAAATATTTTCGTCATTAATAGATTTCAATATTGTAATTATTCGTGTCGCGGAAGTAAAATATCTTCAATCATAATAATAATATGAATTACAGAATTTGTAATTACAAACATTTCTTGAAAATGCACATTTGGCGGGCCTGTCGTTATAATGGACTTTGAATGCATTTCTGAAACTAATCGCTGAAGTTTAGCGCTGGGGCTACTACGATTTAATTTTCCGAAATACATATTAACACTTTACGATTTGAAACTGGATTAATGTCTTGTATGTAGTAAAACTTCATAGGTAACATTCCTATAGATATTGCTTCTTGTGATTATACATGACCCATCATTAGTCTTAATTTTTATTTCAATGAGAAGAAGAATGTGCAATGTCCTTTACGTTATTTTTCAATTGTAATAAGAATATTTGTCAATACTATTGGGAAGAAATTTGAATTTGAATTCAATATTAACAAGAAATCTTAGAGTAAATAATTAATTTTGAACCACAATAACACATTTTTTATTAGAATGATAATTACAAATTCTGTAATTCATATTATTCTTATTAATGAAGATATTTTACTTCCGGGACACGAATAATTACAATATTAAAATTTAATAATGCCAAAAATGTTTTATTCACTAACAGTATTTGGCGAATTTTAGTGATCTCAAAACATTCTATTGTGACATTTTTATGATTCCTTATACATACAACACACATTTCCACTATACTTTTGCATTTAATGGTACTATCTTAAACTGAACGAGTGAAATTATTACTGGTTGAATCAGTATTTTCAGTTATCACTGGTGAATCAATGATTTCCCCACTTCGACTGGGTAGATCAGTAAGTGACTCAACTAAAATGGCTTTACTGAATATATCAGTGACTCCAAATGATAGATTGAAGCAGTGATATAGCGCTCCACGCGGGCAAGACATGAACCTTCAGTCGTCTGGAACCTGCGCATCGCCGGTCAGCTCCTGGCATTTCTCGAGCGAAAACAAACCTTATTGTGTACTAGTGTTTGTGTTTATAAATATTTGGCGCCTGGCTGCAATACGCAGAGGACATAATATCTTTCGCTTGAAAGTGGAAAGGTCCCTGGTCATTTGGGTTTGACTTTGAGCGACGCGACACGTTCACATATCGACACGGGCCTTCCTACAATTAGGCGCTACATATTATGTATATCCCATTATATTGCAGCCCGGCATTCATTTATGGCTGTGAGAGTAAAGTGCGGCTTCTAAAAGATAATTTTGCAACTGTTATCACAATAGTGATGAATGATAAGTTTCATACCTAAGCAGCTGACAGACGACAAGGCGTACGACCAGATTACTGCTGGTACTGAGAAACCAGTGAATTCTCACTGATTGCCAATGACACACTTCTGGCTGTTTCAACCAGTGAGATTTCACTGGTTCATTTTAAGAGAGTAGTGATAATGTATTATTTGGCGGCGATTTTTACCCTCGTTTCTTTCTAGGGTTTGTTTTGAGATACTAACTGATAGAATAACTGATTGACTGACTGAGATTCAAAATTAAACCCACTGCAACGCATGAAAAAATTATACTGATCTTGCGAGTCAACTGATTGGTTGGCTGAGATGCAAAATGAAACCGACTGCGACGGATGAAAAAGGATACTGATCTGCTTGCTAATAATTTAGTGGGTTTATATAACTTGATGGGGTGCGTATATATAATGCATATCATGGCATAAAATCTTCCCCATAAAGGTACATATAAGTTCATGTTTTGTTTTCATCCAATCATAACGCCTACCCGAGTAAAAATTCTTCGACTTGGTTTTGACTTCAATTGCCCCCAATCAAGATATGCTGAAGTCGAAAAGTTCGACTCCAGCATGTCTCCTTATTGAGACGGAGCCAGACTTCAATTTATGTCTTGGAGACAAGTTTCTACGTCTTGAAGACATATATTTATATCTTGAGTCGAATTTTTATGACTTCAAGTCGAGCGGTTTATAACTTCGAGTATATACCTGCCCTGAAAAAAGGGTCATTCTGAATGTCATAAAAGCTAATCTTTGTTAATAATTGAACAATTTTGTATATTTTTACACAATATATATATATTGAATCAATTAATTTATAGATTTTCATTTCTATTATACTTGTTTGACGACGATACCCAAAATGTTGTTGGTTTTTACGTAGTTCTAACGGCTTAGGAGATCCTTATAGAAAATTATAATTTAAATTTTTTTGAGGAAAATTTTTCAGGGTTATACTTGTTCAGACCCACAGATTCTGAATTTTTAAATAAAAAATAACTAATTTAATATTTACAAAATTTTCATTCATTAATTTTAATCCTTCGCATCTGTTAACAGTCTCATTCGAGGTCTCATTTCTAAGTCGAAAAGGTTCGTCTTGAGACAAGTTACGCCAACTTGAAATCACCATGCTGAAACCATAAAAGTGAGACATTGTCTTATGTCTCGTCTCAGTTTTGAGACGCAGCCAGACATCGATGTCTTGGAGACGAACTCAAGTCGAAGCATTTTTACTCGGGATGCTTTTCATATATTTGTACAGATACTATGCCATTTGGAAGTCCCCGGGCTCTTCCGCATAGCGCGTTATATCGCACGCATACGTGAGATTGAATAGGAATCGTTCACATATTACGTAACTTTGAAGGGGGGGGGGGGGCTCGTGTTTCGTTACGGTATGTTGCTTGTTGGGGAGAGGGTATTTTTGATCCGATTACGTAACATTTTTAATTGCATGTCCTATTTAAGAAAGGCGATGTTACTAAATATCTCGAAAATATCGAACACATTGTGGTCGAAAACGAGAAAATTTAAATTGTAAATAGATGTTTAGTATTGGGTGATAATTATGTTTTTAACATTTTGCTACAACACTATAATTTATAAACTATTTTACATTTTTAAATGAATAATTTTAAGTTTTGAAAATTTCCAAATGTGTGAATCTGAAAGAATTTAAGGCAATTTTTTTAATTTTGCAAAATTTAAAAGAAATTCAGACAAAATTTGGATAATTTTGAAAGATTAGAAGATTTAGAAATTCTGAAAAGGCTAAAAAAAGAATTTTCTTAAGATTTTTGGGAAAATTTTTTATGATTTTTTATTTCGAAAAGTAAACTTAAAAAAAAATTGAAAAAGATTTCAAAGCATTTCAAACGATATCTTAAAATTTCGAAAAATAGTGTCAAATATTTTAAAGCAAAATGTTTTAATTTAGTAAAATGAAACAATAAAAAGAAAAATCGAGTAATACAAGAAAAATTTATAAAATTTGAAGAGATTCAAAAAGAATTTTAAACTTTAAACGATTTTGCAAAATGTAGATTTTTAAAGGTTTCAAACAAAATCTTCAGGAGCTTTAGAAGGATTTTGAAAGGTTTCGAAAGAATAAACAAATTTTGTTAACATTTCTGGGAAAATTTTGAAGATTTTAAGGCAATTTTTTTACATTTTTAATGATATTTCAAAATTTAAAAAAAATTCGAGTTAGTTAAAAATATTTTATATTATTATTATATTATATATTATTTTATTATTATTTTTTTGTAATATTTATACTTTATTTTATTAAAATGAAATCCTAAAATTTCGAAAGATAGTGTAAGATATTTTAAAGCAAAATGTTTCAATTTAATTTAGATATTTTGTAAGATCCTGTAAAACAAAAAAAAAATGTCTTCAAAATCTTCTAGATTCTTTTTTTTACACATCTGAAATATTCAAAAAACTTTTCTTATTTTATCAAGAATCTTATATAAATTTAAAAACAAACCGATATTACTTTTTTTGTTGTCAGTAATCTCAATATTTTTATGACTAAAAAAAATATTTTAAAAGCATTCAGTGTTATATCAAAATATTGTTTTATTCATTTTTAGATAATACTTCATCTTAAAAAAAAAATTATTAAAAAACGTCTATGTTTTTAAACATAATGCAAAAAATTCTACGTAATGGCAGCGATGGGGGGGGGGTCCGAAGGAAATGTTACGGTTTGTTACATGAGGTAGGGGGGTGGGTAAAAAGGTCGAATATAACGTTACGTAATATGTGAACACTGTCATAGTGTGCGTTCGCTGAACACCTAACCGCTATACATAGCACGATATACTTCATGCATGCGTAAATATAAATAGTATGCATTCGAGAGCACCTAGCGGCTACACATAGCACGTTATATTTCATGCATACGTAAATATAAATAGGGTGCGTTCGAAGCACCCGAGTACATATGTTCAGGACTACAGCTTGGTTTTATATACTCGCGTTTCATTTTAATGTCATAGTTGTGAATAATAGAATAAATATGATTATAAATGTTGGTTAGGCGTCACAGCTTGTGACACCAAATTTGTTGAAAAATGGCTAAAGGAATAGTTTTTTTCTATTTTTCTTCAGTGAGCTTTGTATTTAAACATATAAATGTATTGTTTAAACAGATTAGAAATTATTATTAGAAATATGTTAAGTTATCAATGGTTTAGAAAAATTAAAATTGCTCAAACAACTAAAAGTAAGTTCAAAATGATAAAGACGTATAGCTCTATGAACTAAATAAAGAAGAAGGAAAAACAGGCCTTTTTAAATTAACATGGTTTCTTATTTAGTTTATAAGTAGTTCTTCTTTTCTTCTAATTTTTGTTTGTGTGCAAATTATAAGAAATTATCAACTTTAAACTGAAAACACATTCTTTTCCTGGAGTTTGATGCATTTTGATATATCAAATTGTAACTTGTGCCAGAAAAATCGTGAACGCGCTGAACTGTAAAATACGCACGCGACTCGCTTCGCGAGCGCACCTAGGGTTCGCGCTCGATACTGTATTCACCTCGCGCTACGCACTCGGCCTTTGTACTTCCCCCACATTTGTGCACAGACTTTTTAAAACTAAAAGTAAAAGCATCGACAAAAGTAATTTGGTGATTGTGAATTGTCTTTTGTTAAAGCTCCTCCGGCTTTAACGAACACATTCTCATCGTGTATCTCGTGCTTCACACGAGATTCGCACTTTTCTACATTACGTTCAACAGTATAATATCAAATATATATTAAATTTATTTCTTTACTTCGGCCTGGGATTGCTTATCCAGATATTGCGAAATAAAGTATAAATTTTATTTATCACGGAAAAAATTTATCCCTGAAAAAGTCACGAACTTGTAGCTGGGTCTCGGATACGAGATAAAAAAATGCAACATGCATCCTTATTTCTATGAGAAATGTATGGATAAATTTCAAAGTTTTTGACGAAGAGTTCGAATTTCCTACGAACAGTTCCTGAAAATTTCAGACTGAAATACCATATAAAGAGGAAAAATTTTATTTGTGCGATTTAATTTATAAATTCGCAAGTCAGAAGATTCGAACCCTCAAGGACCACTCACCCGACGAGCTCGAAGCACGCATACGAGCGCACACACGCATCGCGTATTTGGGCGAGTGTGTGTGCGGGCCACGTACAGGCGAACCTGCTTTCCAGTTCCCAGATTTGTCGGGCAAGCTCGTGAGTGCTCTAAGAATCTTCTCCCAATCACTCGTAATATTTTTGTAATCATTCACGTAAGAAAAAGTGATGAACCGTTTTAGAATGTTCACATCAAGTTCGCCAATTCCTTCTCATAGTTCTCAGATTATTTACGAAAATACTTCAATATCCGATGAATTTTTCTCATATCCGAGACCTAGCTACTAATTCGTAACTTTTTAACGGATAAATTTTTTCCATGTAGCCCCAGTTGGCTCGAATACAACATGATTCCTAGTCGGGGGCTGGTCGGGCCACTTTTTTCCAGAGATCCCAGCCAAGATATGGTCGGGGGCTATCCAGGTATATTTTTATTTCAAAGCCCAGTCGGGCGACGGTCGGGGGCAAGTCAGGTATATTTGTATTCAGTGTCATAACCGATAATAATCAGTAAGTAATTAAAATACTAAGCAAATAGTGGCCACTTTAAAAAAAGCAAATAAACTCTCTATGATTTAATTACGCTGCTATCTTACTAAATTGACAATACTTTATACAATGTTAAGAGTTAATTAATTATGTTTAGGTTTATCTTAAAATTCACCTGACATTAATTTGCAAATGAAGATTTTTAAAATTTAGAGTAAATGCAAATAAGTATAGATAGATCACCTTTTAGTTTAACACAAGGGCTTGAAACACTAATTAAAAGAATAAAATAAATAAAATGCAAGCTTCTCGCTAAAAGAAAAACTGGTGTGCTTAAATACATAACCTTAAAAATTCTTTTGACAGAAAGTTGCTTACTTAGTTTGTGTGTCGTGAGCTTTATTTCTGGAAGTGTACATTTGAACTTTTAGAGTTGTTTTCTGAATGCATATTTTCTCATGGATAGAAAAGGGATCATCCAAGAACAAAATAGAATCCTGGCGAAAGAGAAAAGAGTTATAATGAGAGAAGAAAGCTTGGTTTCTATCAGCCCGATTTCTCAAGTTTTTGAAACAAATCCGCTTCCTCCAGTTTAAAACATTTAACAAGGTAAGTTTTTACACATTTATATTATGATGTTTTGCAATAATTTTTGAACTGAAAGTTATTTTATTTCATATATTGAAATATAAAATTTTGTGGTTAGAAACTTCAGGCATAAGTCATTAATATATTTGTCATAAGGGTATATTATGTTGAATTCATATTGTTTAACCATTGTTGTCGTCATTGTTTATTTTCAGAAATTAATCAAGCTGAAGAAAAGGCCAACGAATTTCTTGGAAACCTTTCAGTTCAAGGAAACTCAAGTGATACAGCTGCAAGAGGTGATCGATTGGAGGAACCCGATTTCTGGTCACGGAAACCAAAACCTTTTTGCGAGGGTTGGCAATCTCTATTATTACATGTAATCTCTATAAACCCAATTATTTGAATATTTAAACCTACTATAGTACCGCTGAATCCTGATGGGGCCATGATCGGATAGCCCGACCATAGACCGGCTGAGCTCCCCGGTTGGGGGCTGGATACGCGAACGTGACGGTTCTGGTCGGATCCCAGCCAGAAAGCCCGAACAAAGCTCTACTTAAAGCTGGGCTCCCCGACCAGCTCCCGATTTAAAGTCGGCCTCCTCGACCGTGGACTGGTTAGCCCCCGATTAAAATTTCCACACGGGTTGGTATAAAAACATACGTATTTTCATTATTTTCATTGTCTTGTTTTTATAACTTAAAAACGTGGGCATTCCATAAAAAACTAAAATAATTTTGTTATAAAACATTTCATTGCAACTTGTGTCATTTTTCCATAAATTTAATTTGTTTATTTTCAACGTTATTTTTTACTATTTAAACCAAAAATATGCACCCTAGCGCAAAGTGGTTCTAAGAAAATTTGTAGATACAATATTTAGGCAAAAATTTTGTTAAATAAAATATTTTTGTAATTTGCGTCGTTTTTCCAAAAAGCTATTTTTTTTTATTTCTAATGTATCCTCATAACAATATTTTCTAACAAATTTGTAGATCTTTTTTGGTTGAACAATTTTTTTCAGTTTTCTCGTCTCTTGTGTTGTTTTTCAAAAAATTTAATTTTTTATTTTTTACGATTAAAAGAAAATCTACTCGTCCTCTCTAAAAATGATTAATAAGAAATTTGTAGATCCTTTGTGGGTGAACAACTTTTGTCTACTAATTTTGTTTCGTACCTTGTTTCGTTTATCAAAAAGTTTTTTAATTTATTTTCAATGTTATTTTTTACGATTAAAACAAAAACTACGCGTTCCATCAAAAAATGAGCAATAAAAAATGTATAGATCTTTTTTGGGAATACAATTTTTGTTAATTAATTTTTTTCGTACCTTGTGTCGTTTTTCCAAAAATTCAATTTTTAATTTATTTTTCACGATTAAAACAAAAACTACGCATCCTATAAAAAAATATGAGTAACAAATTTATAGTACTTTTTTGGGTCGATAACTTTTATCTAATTGTTTTTTTTTCGTAGCTTGTGTCGATTGTCCAAAAATTTAATTTTTTAATTTTTAATTTTTTTTTTACGAATAAAACAAAAACTACGCGTCCAATCAAAAAGTAATTGATGAAATGTTCGTAGATCTGTTTTGGGTGCACAATTTTTGTTAATTCATCTTTTGTCGTATCTTGCATATTTTGACCGCAAAATGGAATTTTTTATTTTAAATTATTTTTTGTGCGATCAAAATTTGAATTTTCGATTTTCCAAAGAAATTCAAAAGCTTGTTATGACAATCTTGTCTTTGCTTGTCTTAAACTTTTCATTTCCGTTTATTTTTTTGAACCTTGTAAATTCTTTCGAAAGTTATCGTGCTACAAACTAAAAATCTACAGACATACATACGTACAGACGCACAGAAAGGTAGACAGCCACATTTGCGAAAACCTGTTTTTCGGTTCAGAAGGTCTCAAATCGTGGACATTTGCCAAAACGGGGGGGGGGGGGGGGTCAAATTTTACACAACTATAATACCTTCTCTACCTTCTCTAATGAGAATGTATTTGATTAACTATATGAATAAGTAAACAAAAATATAAAATGTTAGATAGCCATTTGATGTATGTTTCAATACTTTATGATTTCATTCTTCTAATTGCCGAAAACGCACCAGGTGTTTAGAAAAATGGCTGAGTATTCTTCTGAATATCAAAATAAGCCAGACACTTAAGCGATCTGTAACAATTTCTTCCCAAATTCTTCTGAACACCGGTAGTTAGCTGAATGCCTAAGAATTTGATCGACTGCTTGATTTTTCTAAATTCCTACGACATATACTCACCATCGGTTTAAGCCATTCTCGAGAAGAACAACTTTTTTATTTTGATTTTTCCTCCATAACTTCTACAAAAAGGCAATTTTAAACTCATGCCCTATATATAATGGACTATACGACATTTTTGGAATCGCATTCAGTTTATGCTTTACGTAAAATGTACGCATGATTGAGACTTTAAAATTTACACCAAAATTTATTCAAATGAATAATATGATCAGAGTAAAAAAAATTATTGAAATATTCGTATCCCAGGCTTTCATCGACAACAATTTTACTATTTAAAATTCATTTGCATAACATACATGCTTGCGCGTGGCGTCTTATTCTTGGTCTATCAGGATTCTGGTAAAAAATCATTGTCGACAAATTTAGTGTTTCGTATAAAATTAAGGACAGCTACGATTTTCAATTAAAAAAAGATACGCACCTATTGGATTTAAGAGCTGAAGGGATACGGAAATACATTAAACCAGTTCAGCCAGCTGATTGGCCGTTTGTTCGATATACTTTTGTTTCACCTTATTCTCTTCGGCTACCTCTCTTTTTTTATTGCTTTGGTTCTGGTTGGGCACCCGTTCGCTCGACTCTCACTGGTCTCTCTCGCGTGTCCGTGTATTACATACACAGGATGCACGTCGAAATGCACGTGCAATTTGCATCCCTATGTCAGGAAATTTTAATCTCCTGCAGTCTCAAATTTTTGTACATATATTATGAAATAAGAGATGTATCTGTATCTACATTATATTAATGATTAAATTTACGTCGAGCATGGCCTTTCCTGGAAAATATGCCAGATTTTAATTTTCTCTTCTGTTATATTTTATCGTCAACGTAGTTTCTTTGTCAACGGGATTCTAAAAAATTCCAAAGAAATTGAAGTTAATTTTAAAGAATTCGCAGTGAATTTCATAGAATTCTAGGTGAATTCCAACATGTTAAAAGATTCATCTCTGGCAAAATATGCCGGAATAGAACAATAAGCGACGCGCCTATTTCGCCGGAAGCAGTGATGGTAGATCGCGTGATTTTTCCTCGGCTAGCGAAATAGGAGGAATGTCTAACCTTATTTCGTCAACGATAGTGCGTTACTTGGATACTTTTCCTCCTGGAAAAGGGTTTGTGATTCGACTCGGGAAGGAGTGTGATAATCCCTTTTTGCCCTTCTGCATATAATCTTGCGATTCCTGTCAACGAATTAAGGTTAGGTACTTCTCGCTCCAGAAGACAAAAATATATCGAAAGAGAGAATTGAAATCAGGTAAAAGATGCCGAAAGAGAGTAGGCAAAGTTAAAAATATACGCAGTAAACCCCGAGAATAATTTTTATCAGAAAGTGGATTCAAACTGAGATTCGAATGTCGCACCATTTAACGACCACATCAACTATTAAATTGAAAATTAATACCACACTCAAGACTTTTGATGTATGTAGTTGTTGTCAACTGTCTATAGCTTTTTGCTACAGACTTTCCTGCTAAAAATAAGTTTATAAGATAAGTAGGCAAAATATAATGCAAACAAAATCATAACGAAGAAGCGCGCCTAGGACGCGCACCTGTTGGATCTCGCGCTTCGCGCTCAATGATATGTTTATCTCGCGCTTCGCGCTCGATAATGTATTCACCTCGCGCTATGCGCTCGGACACAGTTGCCTGACGCTTCAAGCTCGGTTCCTCTGGGTTTTCTCACTTCGTGTTCTCGCTATTACGCGCTTCGCGGGCTAATACTCTCTTAGTAAGCTTCATCGTTATGACCTGCTTTTGGTTTAATTATATACGTTTTACATAAAAAGAACTAATTTACTTAAGGTTCTATCGACCTTAAGGAACACATTCTCATCAAGAGACTAGCGCTTCGCGCTCGATATTTGGTTTAAAAATCATGTATACCTCGCGCTCTACGCTCGTTTCTGTAAATAAGCAAAGTTTTGACGAGAGTGTAGGTCTTTTTTTTACGGACAAAATTTGTTCAATCATCATTTGTCGTATCTTGCATAGTTTGATCGCAAAATTGAATTTTTGGATTTTTCATTATTTTTTGTGCAATACAAATGTGAATTTTCGATTTTTCAAGAAAATTCAGAAAACGTTATGATAATCTTGTAGGGCGTGCAAGAAGAAACACTTTTCTCGTCTTAACTTTTTTCCATATCGTGCGCTGTTTGGCTCAAAATGTTAATTTTCGTTTGTTTTTTTGGATTTTGAAAATGCTCTAGCTGTGACAATTTTTCTTTTATCGAAAAAAGTCATGAGGATAAATTGTTCGAATTTCCATGTGCTACGAAAAGCCATAAATAAAAATTTCACATTTTGAAAAAAATGGTCACCAAAATTTAAAAAATGCTCTAACTTTTTGAAATTTCGTCCAAAATAGCTTTGCTGACGAACTCGTCCTTTCTTTTCACACTCTTATAGAGTGTGTTAAGGGGCGATCCAATCGGATAATTCCTTAAAATGTTATCGTGTTTACAGACTACAACGACGACAACGACGACAACGACAGTCACCGGCGTAAAAAATATTTTTTCTGACTCAGGTGGCCTCAAAACGTCGACATTTGACGGAATCCGCGAAAGTCATTTTTCACATAAAACCAATACCTTCTCATTATGATGAGAATGTAAAAATAAACAAAAAGCAATATAATAACGAATATTTTGGGTTAAAACAAGTTTGACCCAAAATTAAAAAATCCAGGAGAATGTTGCGTATTTAAAACAAATTGCAATTAAAAATTATTAAAAATTTTCATTGAATTAAAATGAAATTAAAAATATGAGATATTGATTTTTTATCATGAATATGAAAATGTGATCTAAGTTGGTGGAAGCAGGTCGTTAAGAAAAATAAACATCTCAGTACCCCTTATTATAAATTCTCTGTGGGGTACTCTCTAAATATGAATCAGTGAAAAATTTACTGATGGAAATAGTAGTTGGACATTTCACTCATTAATCAGTGATTCCGGACTTTTTACTAATCAATTCAGTAACACCAGAGTAAAGCATGCCAGACGTAACCTCTAAGTTTCAAAGTGAAGCGTTGTTGTTAATCTTTTACTTAAGAGGAAAAAATAATTTTGTTAAGAAATACATTTTTGAATTTTCGGACTGTAAGTGTGCTGAATTTACTGCGGGAAAAATATACTCTAACTCGTGTAAAAAGTACTTACTTGACGGGTGTGTACATGACAGTCGAATCTTGAAAGTAAAGAAATATTTGAGGTTTTTTGTCATTTAGAAGCATAAAATCTTTTCAAATTTTTTAATATTTGACCACATTTATGGGTTTTAAGTTTTTACTCTGATTATTTCATTGAATCTACTAAAATATTATTTTATTATGACTGCTAAATTGACGTGGTGCAGTGCTGCCAACTCTCAAAAGTGAAATTTTCACTGAATGAATAAGTAACTTTTCACTGGTTGTCAGTGACGGGATTCTAGCTATTTGAATCAGTGAGATTTCATTGGAAATCAGTGACTTTTCACTGATTCAGATTCAGAGAGCAATGAAGGTCAGGCTCACAAATTCAAGACGCTGCCCCAATTAACGCTATTTGAAAATTTATCCTAATTTTGTGAAATATACACTTTTATCTCCAGCGAAATATTTTGCGTGTTATATAATTGCGGAAAATGAGATATTTTTGACCTAGACTAATAGAAATTTGCAGTGCCCTGATATAACGATCAGCAGCATCAATGGCAATATTTCTTTCAATAATACGTATATACTACTCGTATATAGAAAAATACGCGAAGCAGCACCCTCGCTCTATCACATCGGCAGCGCAGCTTGGTTGCACAACGATTTATTTTCCGTTGCAATACTTCAATATTGCACGTACTATGTAGCACAACTGGCCTTGAGTGAGATAGCCATTAGCCATGGCATAATGCACGAGACTCGGCCAACGGCAGCTGCGTGCTCAAGGCATCTGCATCACTGTGGTCGTCATCACTGTCGTTATGGATGTCCTCGTCTTTTACAGTTTCTTATACTCTTCGATGTGACACCGTTAAATATACTTTCCTAAACCTTGACGGCTGACAGTTCCACTATAAAAAAATCTCCAATGAAAATAAACACGTGTGTAAATTCTGAAGCAGCCTGATTAAAAACCTTACTTAAGATGAACATTAAAGTAAAAGGCTGCGATGCTGCGTATATATAATGAATTATAATTATAATTTACAGCTTAAGTAATATTATGCTGTCTCCCTATAATTATTTTATTTTATTTCTTTTGAATTCATACGTATGAAAAATGATGTATGTATAATTAGATATATTCTATGATTATCAAAATAACTTGCAATATTATTTCTTGGATACGAAAATAAAGGAAGAGAATACACAATGCAAATTAAATGACTAGATGTCCTCGAGTTGGATCAGGTTGCACCCCAATCGTATCGGGGTATATGCCAAACCCGACCTGATAACCAGAAAAACTCAACCTGAATAGCCGAACTTTAACTGCCGGTCCAAATGCAAGATACAATTAATAAACTCGGGGGTGGCGGTGGGTGGTGGCTCTAAGTTCTTTCGTACAGTAGAGTTTTGCAACCCCGCACCGAGAGAACATACTTACTTTTCTCGTATGATCTCGTCTCACGCTAAGTTAGTATGGGTTATTTCAAACTATGACAGCACACATTCATATTTATTTAGTGTAGAGATAGCGCTATACAAAATACGTATAATACCATGCATTTGAAGTCTAAACTGTATGCTCTGAGAGTAACAACGACACGCCTTTAATGTACAAACGAGCTAATGCCGTGAACGCATGGGGACCATACTATTTCAGTATGGATCACAAGCGTTCGGAGAAAGATTACGCTCATCACACTTTTTCACTCGTTGCTCATCTTACTATGAGTGCAGTTCCACCGACCAAGCTTCGACGACGTAGCGTCGCTCATACGTGAGTGGCGCGGCGTATCCAGTGGCTTAGAGGTGGAGGGGCTACATAGGTTCAAAAGAGAAGGCGGATGTCCCTCTCGGACACCTCGCTTACTCCTGTGTATCCCCTCCACCACCAAGGCTCAAAATAGGCCGCTCCACTCACGTGTAAGCGACGCCACGCCACCGAAGCTTGGTCGGTGGAACTGCTCTCTATAATAGTATGGAGTTATAGAGTTTCAAGTATGAGACCTGTCATGCGTTGAATTCTATGCTGTTGTACATTAAAAGCATTTCAACTGTAAAAATTCATGAAGAACAAGTAGTAGAGCAGTGATACTTCTCCATGGATATTGTTTGAATTTTTAGTACGAACTGTAAGCTATTAATGCTCGAAATTCATATCGTCTTAGCATGAATAGGTCAAGCATCAAATTCATAGATTTCTCATACATAAAAAGTAAGTATATTCTCTCGGTGCAGAACCGCTTTCGCATTGCTTCAGAACTACAATTTATACGCACCATTACGCTGTTCTTCAGTGTCCTGCAGTCAGCGCCAACCTGGCCTTCGTCGCCCCTCTGCCACAACCAAGATGTGCGGCATCGTCCTAGGCAACGCGATGGTGTCGTGCAACGGGGTCGTCGGTCTTCGGCGTCATGTTTGGGCCTGATTGGTTACCGCTATCGATTTAGAGGCTTCCTCAACGGGGTACCTCTATACATTCTAAGCGTCTCATCATCCCCGGCAGATAGTCAGAGCGAGGCTCTCCCTCATCTGCAGCGGAGAGATAACATTGCGGCGTGCTGGCGCACTCCACAGCCGTGCAGTTCTCTTGGCCGCAACCCCCCCCCCCCCCACAAAAACACTTGGTCCGATCCGGACCATCACACTTCACTGCCAGGTGGCCGGAGCCTTGATAGCTAGAGCGTTTCGTTGCATCCGTTGTTTTTCTGACTCTACAGGATACCCAACCCACCTGCAGGTGTCTTGATCGCAGTATTCTCGCCGTCATTTCCTCGCTTAACACTACATAGTCTTTCAGATTTACCCTGAAGGCCTTCTTCGTAAGGTTGACTTTGACTTCTTTTCCCTTTGTTGTTTCCCCGAATTGCCTCCTCACGGCCTTCTTCACCTCCTCTTCGCCGGACATTATGCCGAGAACTAGGACGTCGACCATGGTGCGGGGAACAAGCTCGTCTGCAGCTTCAATGAGGACATCGCCATTTCTGGTCTGCATTAGGCCCTTGCTTTTTAATTCAAGGGTATCTGGGGTGTTCAACTTTTTGAGGATCTCGGCGTAGCTCGTACCCTCACCGGTTTTATTAGAACCGCTTCAGGGCGAGCTCGCCTCCTCCCTTTTGCTTGTTGCATACGGTGCAGGTTGCACCTTTCTGTCCTCATTCTTCGGGGACTCAGGGAGAGCTCTCTCGTCCTCTCCTCATGAGTGTGTTTGAGGGCCTTCTTAGCTTATTGCTCCGTCTTAACCCCCTCACTGGTTACCACTCTACGTCCTTCCTTCCTCCGGAAATCCGTCACTCTTTGTCCTATTGTCTCTTCCATGAGCAGTTTCACGCTACAATACTGTGCCTCCATCACAAACGCGGCCGACTGCACCATTTCAATTTGGAATTGCAAGTCACGAAATCCTTCCCTCATAGAAAGAACATGTTTCTTTTCACTTTACAGAAAGCCTCCATGTTATCTAAGGCGTTCTTCATCCGCTTACAGGAATTATCGTAAACCTCCAGGCCCTTCTTGAACAACGTTCTATGACTACTTGATCTCTCCTGCTCCCCGGCGATGTCAATCTGCCCTCAGATCAACACACACGCTCTTTTTTTGTCTTCATTTTAGCTAGGGAGTGGGCAGTCCACCCCGAAGAGCCCGACATTCAGGGGTAAAGTCTGAAAATTCTAGGAGGCGACCTGGTATCCTAGAGACACCTATGTAATATCACTCCTTGTTCCATGGAGCCTTCTGCACGGTTGGTCACGCCTTGGCTTCAGGGTTATTCCTTCGGGACCATTCCTGGACCATTGTCAGCTACTGCTCATTTAGTTGTGTAATCATATTCCACAGAAACCTTTGGTACAGGGCTCCTTGATGCGCAATCCCAGGACACGTCCGGTAGCCAAGTCAAAGGCGCCAGGGATGCACAATAAAATTATAATACACTTGGAAGAACACAGTTAACTGCAATCCGTGTAATTAGCCTGAACGCAGTTAGCAGTAGGTGACTCAAGGGATATTCTAATTGTAGTTAACGCTTTTTTTCCAAATCATGGCAGTGCTGCACTTATGAATGCGCAATAGTGCTCTACTGCACTTAAAAATACGCAGGAGTATTCTACTGCCCTTAAGGATGCACAGTAGTATTCTACGGAACTCAATCCTGCGCAAAATTTTACTGTGATTGTGTTTTTCAGGTAGTTCTTCTGCATGAATAAACAAAATAATCAATGTTCAAATATAAACATATAATAATGTTATACAATTTTTCCGCGAAAAGTAATACAGTCTTTTGTTCTCAAAGCAGCATATAAAATCTAAAATTTAATTAGGAAGGACATCATCATCTTATTGACCTTATGAGGTGAATATTTTGGGAGCTAGTGTACTTTCTCTTATATAATCTCTATATTATTATTATTATACCATTAAGCCATTTCCCTTTCGGGGTAGGCGTGACTTGCTCGGTTGGAAAATAGTAGTGTGTATATGGGTATATAGGTATAAAGTAGGTAGGCATATAGGTATGAGGTAGATCGGTATATAAGTGTTAGGTATAGATATTTTAGATTGATCTGGAATTCTAGTGTTATTTACTTAAATGACACGTTTATTCCGCAACACTGCTCCGACCCAGGTTGCTGATCAATCTCTCTAGCGATCACCCCAAGTGAAGAGCCTCACAAAATTGTTATGTATGGTTTCCCACTTGGGCCCATTAGTATCCAAGGTCTTTGTTTCAGGCGTCACTCATTCTACTGTCACTCTGTTTACAAACTATTTGTCGCCACACTTTTCTGTCCTGGCATACTACTCTAGCTTCTTTCACGTCCATGCATTTTTTGATGCAAGCTCTTGTGTTTCTATGGCTTCTTATGTCTCTACGGATTAATGTCTCATTTACAGATTCTAACCATTCTTTCGGCGGTCTACCTCTGGGCATTCTGCCATTTACTTTACCTTTATACACTTGTTTGGTGAGTCGTTCATCTTTCATTCTTTCAAGATGTCCGAACCATCTTAACTGATTTCTTTCCCATATGTCAACTAGTGTCTCTCTTGTACCACATTCTTCGAGGATTGTCTCGTTTCGGACTTTGTCCATCAGTGTTTTCCCGCATATTATGTGCAGAGGTGTCAAGCCGATCGCGTTAATTTTACTCCTGTCCTTTTCTTGACATCCCTTGATATCCCGTAGCAAAGTCCACGCGCCCTCTATATCTTTATTGCTTATAAGCGCTTCCCAAGTTGCCCTATCTATGCGTTCGCTTAACTTATATATAATTTCTTTAAATATTGATTCTTAGTAAATGCATAAATAAAGCAGAACAATACTGCGCGTGCGTAAATGCAGTAAAATTCTACTGCGAATCCTTATGTTAACTGCATTGTAACTCTACTGCGCATCCTTGAGTGCATAATAACTTCACTGCAGTTATGAATACAGGCACGACCGCGATCTTCAGGAATAATATCTATCGGGGTTCCATCATGGACATAACCCTCGCTATGATAGGAATTTCGTCTTTGATTGGAAACTTTCGGGTGTTGAGAGTCTACACGGCCAATAATCGTCAACACGTCATTTTTTATATTGAGGTAGCGGATAGACAGGCAGCCAGAAATTTCAATCGGACACGTCAAAAAGAATGGAATGTCGCTAAACTAGACACGGAAGTATTACTTAGTGTAATCTGAATAGAGGAACATGCAGATGAAGAAGCAGCACCAAGGCGATGCGATGGAGCAAACAACGAAAGGAACTAGCACACTGGTGGAATGAAGAAATTACCGAACTCAGGAAGAAATGCCTGGAATTGAGACGCAAGTTTGGGTGGACACTAGTCTATTTCAAGTAATAAACACACACACAAAATTACATAACACAACAGAGCAGGGGGCTGAATATGTTCATCTAACTTACGACCTCAGAAGGTCTCCGTTCACCCTAACCTAGCTCTCTTCCCTCTACGGCTTCGCTAGGAAGGCTGCCGGATAGCACAACGGATGAGGCATACTTTTCCATATCCGTAATCAGGGCACTAAATACATGGATGTATAAGGTGTTTAACAAAAATGTTGTATTATATGTGATGTAGAAAATGAAGAAAGCCAGACGCTAATCTTAACGGGGATCTGTTTTTTTTTATCTTATGTATCATGACCTTTCTTGTGTTTAAACAATTCGTTCGGGCGTAAGGACATATGGAAGTTATAAAATTCGTCGAACACATTCCAATTCGCCGAAAGGTATACATTGAGAAAATTATTATATTGAAAAAACAATCAAGTACCTTCGCAATATGGTCACTATAATTAAGACGCAGTCGCGGACAATTTTCCAGGGATGGTCCCGAAGGAAAAACACCCAAGCAGAGGCGTAGCAACCATGTTAAAAACTGAATGGCACCTGGATGAGGTATCTTACAAGGGTGGTCCTGGAATACCGGGCAACCACACAGAGTATGCAGCCTCATCCTTGCATGATGCGGGGCGCTGCAAGAATGGGCGAGCTCTTAAACAAGCTACTCCTGGGAACAAGAATGACCCCACCAAACCCAGTTGTACAGGAGGTTCAAAACGATCGAACGCGCAGAGCACCAGACAAACGGTCGGCAAACAGTGCCGATCACACTAGAGTTCGGGGTGCTGAAAATAATTTGGATGGAAACACGACGTCCAGCCGGCGAAACGTTCACATTGAGTGGACGAATCGACTCCAGGATGAATTAATGGACGTTGTCAGTATTTTCCCTGTTCGCTGAAGCTTCATGGAGTGTATGTACACGCTGTGGTGTCAGAAAAGCTCGTAGTTTTACAACAATTTTTGCTAAATCAAGCTGCCCACCTCTCGAAAACTGGATATGAACGCAGAGCGCTCTCCCAATCGCTGCAGGATCAAACCGTAAGTGAAGAGGAGAAAGCGATATTAAAACAAATCGCAGAAAGCAGGCACCTCCTGACAGATAATAACGATTTCAGGATAAGGAGGAATAATAACATCCGGGATTCTCCTAAGCCCCAAGATCTGGCTGAAATGGCTGCCTTCCCTCGTGAGGATATCTCGGAGGATTCTGACCTTTAGACCATCAATTGTTCAGATTAAGGTGCGGCGAGAGCTTCAGCTTACTTAAATAAGGTGAAAACCGACGATGGATCAAAAGACCAAAAGACGCTTGCACTAACTAAACAAGAAGATTGATTGAGAGAGACAGAATGCATCTCGTGTTTACTGTGTGATTGACTACATATTATCTGACAATCAAGCAGCACATTGTTGGTAAAACAGGTTGTGATCTGACGCAAAGAAGAACATACAGAAGAAGGTGGGGTGGATCAGGGAGAATTAACAGTTTCTTGCTGAACTATCGCGCTTCTTCAGCGATCTCCCTGTTTCTGTCAAAAATCCGCCCCAGCCCGACGAGATCGAAACTTTTTGGAGAGAGGTTTACGACTTCGAACATAAATTAAAGGAAGACAATGAGAATATCATCGGCTTTAGGGAGCTTTGCGAGAACCTCATAACTTCTTGAGAGGAAAGTCCATCAATCACTGCAGAAAAGGGGCACTGAGAACTTCCCCGCTGCAGGACCAGATAGTATCAAGAACTTCTGGTGGAGGAAGTTTACTTCACTACGCCAACATCTCGCCTAGGGTGGCCCAAAAATATACATTTGGGAACTTTCGAGCCGCTCAGTCGCCAAATCGTTCTCTTGTAGAAACAAATAAATACTGTAACGAAGTTAAAAGTACCCCGGTAATGTACGACCCAGTACGCTTACAACTGGGAGTGGGGACAATACCACTTCCTGGTTCTAATACCCAAATCCTCGTCCTCAAGAGTCAGTCTTGTGCGCTCTGTATGATTGCCCGGTAAT
>CAKNYM010051360.1:94971-169315 GCA_932195095.1 Andricus curvator | reverse complement strand
AAACAACCACCGCTGGGTCCCGCTGGGAGCAGCTGCCATCTAAAAATGACACCGCCTCCCAGTAAACCTACGCTAAATCACACTTATGGCCACGTCTCACGACCGTGAGATGGGTAGCACGATGAAATTACGAAGACAGGCCGGCGAAACCCTAGTATGTCTTGAGAACACGAAGTGATCCAAGGATGACAGGTTTCTGCATCCATGTCGGAAGTGCCTTGGCATATTTTCGACACGAGCGTATGCCAATCATCTCGTGTTTCCTGAAAATTTTTAGGAAAGAAGACCGCAAGCTCGTGCTTCACCCATGGAACTACTCCAAACGAGTAAAGTAGAACCGGGATGGGAAGCAACCTAGTCGCAAAAACTTTATTCAGCGCGGGCAGATTGGAAAACGAAATCTGTCGGAAAACACGCTTGTACTTGCTTGGGAAAGACTCCTTCACTAATTTTATGTGCTGAATGTGGCTCTGAGGCTCGCTTAGGTATGTATATGTCTCTTCCGTGTAAAGATGTCTAATAACACTTATATTCACAAGCTCGGGATCATTGGGACCGCCAATATTCTTTCCTTTCTTCAGATGAATCTTGGCACACTTGTCCAAACTAAAGTCCATACCATTCTCTCCTGTGCACTCCTTGACGATATTTGAAGCACTCTGAAGTTGCTTTGAATTAGAAGCATAGATCTTCAGGTCATCCATATAAAATACATGAGTGACCTTATGCCCGCGGTGATTTTTGTCGCCGCAGTGGTACCCAGGAGTATTGCGTCATGTAATAGATAGTGGAAGAAGTGTGATGTAAAAGAGCAGAGGGCTCATGGTGTCGCCCTGAAAGACGCCCTCTGGAAGGTGACGGTGTTCATTGTCACACGATAATTTTCAGATGAGATAGAAAAGCCAGTTTTGCGGAAGGGCTTCAATCTCTCTACGCAAATCAGTATGTGTGGACAAGCTTCATGCTTTCCAACAGACAGATGATATGTCTATGAGGGGTTGAATCGAAAGCTTTCCGGTAGCTAATCTAGGCCATCGACAGGCAGCGCTGGTAGGTTTCTTCGTCTTTGCAAACGCACCTGTCAATTAGCAGGTACTCTCGGCAGGCTGCTACACTTATTTTCGAGCTACTCTGTTCGTACAGCTTTCTCCACCCAGGTCCAATTTTTTTAACAATCCTGTAGTTAAGAATAGCTGTAAAGACTTAATGCAGTGTATTCAAACATGTTATTGGCCTGTAGGCCTCTCCGACTTTAAATATCAGGTGAAGCTCTGGACCAGATGTTTGTGTGCAGAAGTAAACTTCTTCCACCAGAAGTTCTTGACACCATCAGGTCCTGCAGGAGAATATATATATATATATATATATATATATATATATCACAGTTATTCGTGTCCCTAGGTGCTTTTCTCACCTTTGCCGCAGTGATTGATAGACATTCCTCCGCAGATGTTATGAGGTTGTTGCAAAGCTCCTCAAAGCGGATAGTATTCTTAGTGTTTTCCTCCAATTCCAGTTATAGGCTCTTATAAACCTCTTTCTAAAAAGTCTGTACCTCATTGGGCTTGGTGGAATTTTCGACAGAAAAAAGGAAATCGCTGAAGAGGCGCGATGGGTCAGCGATAAACTGTTGATTCTCTCTGTCCCATCCCCTCCTCTTTTATATTCTCCTCCTTGAGTCAGATAACATCCGTATTTTGTCAACAATGCATTGCTTGATTGTCAGCAGCTTTGACTTGTTCACACTGAACAGGGGAACACGCGACGCATTCTGTCTTGCCCAACCAATCTTGTTCAGTTTGTTGCAAACGTCTTTTGGTCCTTCAATCCATAGTCGATTTTAGCCTTCGATTTGAATCAGACAAAGCTCTCGCCGTACCATAAACTGAACGATTGATGATCCAGAGGTCTGACTCCGCCGAGATATTCTCACGAAGGGATGCAATCTTAGGTTGCGGATAGAGGGTCACTGTACCAAGGGTTTCTGCTGAATACGGTTACAATAATTAATAAGCAGTTGCGGACAATTGTTCAGGGATGTTCCCGCGATTCAAAACAGTCGGCGATACCACTGTCTGCCCCAAAAATAAAGATACCTTAATTTTTTTACAGGTTATAGTGAAAGTCTCTGCAGGATTTTTTTTATATGGTACAAAGTACAAATTGCAGATAAAGGTTTTGCTTATATATTGGAACTTCAGTTTACCGGGCCCGCCCCCCCCCCCCAATTGCCCTCACGGTAAAGTGGAGTTCTCCAAACCGTTCTTCTTCTCCTTCTTGCTTTTGGCTTCTTATAGCCAACAGCCATACCACGCTGAAAAAACCAGTTCTCGTCAGATCACTGAAGTTAAGCAGCGTTGGGTGCGGTTGATGTGTTCTGTTACAATGAACAACTTTTTAACCTACGGTAGTTTTATATTTCAAATTAAAACCTCATTGAAATAATGCAACTTTTCTTAAAACGTTCTGAGTAGCTATTGATTAATCAATAATCAGAACACTGAAGTTAAGCAGCGTTGGGCGCGGTTAGTACTTGGATGGGTGACCATTCGAGAATACTGCGTGCTGTTCGCACATCGTGGGTGTGGTGAGCCCACACTTGTAGTAGTTATTTACTACAAGAAAACTATCCACCTAGAAACACTACCCGAATCGGGTAGTGTCACGCCTACCTTGAAAGGGAAATGGCTTAATGGTATATATATATATATATATAGTGACGAATCGTAAACTGCGCAACTCCGCTGACCTTGCCAGCGCCTCTCTCTCGCCTCCTTGGACCAAGAAGACCGGAAGTTGCCTGCAGGTCAGTTGTCAAATAGACACCGAACGGGAACGAATGAATTAACTATAAGTAACTATAACTAAGAATATATTTGAAATTGCGTTTGTGTATGAAAAAAACGATAATGTGTGAACAATTAGAAGAACATTGTGCAGAAATTAAAAATCTTTTCGAAAATAAATTATCAGAATTATCACAATCGGAAATACACAACGAAATTAAACTCTATAAAAGTATCAAGAAATTCTAATATTATATTGTGCATCGAGTGGGAGAAGTTGGCGATTCTAGACGAGTGTGTAGTTTGTCGCGCGAGCACAGCGATCTCGGTAATCAGACGAGTCGAATCACCGTCTCTCACTAGGTTCACATAATATTTTGTCTAACACTCGCGATGGGAATGCGGCTGAGGAGGTCGTCTCAAGACGACGAAGTTGGCGGATTTCCAAGTGATGACTACACAGTGTTTGACGTGAATACTTTCCCCACTAGTGGGAAAAGTAAACTCACTTCGACCACTGTGACGTCATCATTTGAGGAATCGACAACTTCGTCGTCTCGAGACGAGCCTCCGAAGTCGCATTCCCCTCGCGGGTGTTGGACAAAAGAAGTTGAAGAAGCTAAGATAAGAAACGTAAAACCTCAGCGGATTACAGGCTATTAAAGAGATTTGATGTTATATGTGTGGGAAAAGTTAAAAAACTCATTCTTCTAATCAGTTAAAAGTGTACAGTAGTTAAATATTATCTAGTTGACAGTGAACTGTTTGATACAATTCATAAAGTTCATTTACAATGTGTTCACGGTGGCCGAAATAGAACATAAAGTGCTTTATCTGTGAAATATGCCAATATAACGAGCGAAACAATTTCTCTTTATTTAGGACTGTGTATCATATGCGAATAGAAGCGCAAACTTCAAAAAAAAAGGTCGTGTCGTAAAACCTTCATTATTTAAAGAAATTAATGAACGTACTCAAGTGGACTGCAAACCTTTAAAGACGCAGACTATAAATACATACTTAACTACCAGGATCATTTAACTAAATATGTAAATCTGCATCCTCTGAAAACTAAATCAGCTGTAGAAGTTGCATATAACTTGATTGATATATTTTGTCAACTAGGCGCGCCTTCAGTTCTTTAGTCTCATAACGGAAGAGAATTCGCTAATCAGGTGATTGAAGAATTAAAAATGTGTGCTCAGATCTTGCAATAGTGCATGGGAAACCTCGACACTCGCAAAGTCAAGAAAGTGTTGAAAGAGCTAATTCGGATTTACAACACATTCTCACAGCATGGGTGGAAGACAACAACAAAAGTAAATGGAGCGAAGGACTAAGATTTTGTCAACTTAAAAAAAACAGTGCATTTCATTCTGTCTACAAAAAACTCTATTCAAAGCTTTATATGGTATGTTAAAATTTATAATTTCTATATAAAAATATATGCTTTTATGTATGTATGTATGTATATATATATATATATTGCCTCTAAGAATACAAGATTCTGTGGCAAGGGTAGGCCACTATTACAAAAATCGATAAAATTAAGATAAATATAAAAATGAAAGAAAAGTTATAATATCGTATGTACAATAGGTTGTTAGATCATACTGATCGAGTTCGGACAGTGTATTATTCGAATAGAGAGAAAGCTCTGATTTTCAAACATGTACTTATAAAGTTGTATATCGAGCGAAGCATTCCAGGGTTTATATTTGACAATAATAAGTAAAGATTTTTCTCGTTTATCATACCAATGTTGCGCAAGTAATGATTTCTAATGGACGAGTAGATTGGACATTTGGCGAGGATGTGTAAAAGATCTTCATTTTCTCTTAGATTACATAACTAGCAAATCTGTTGTGGATCGATCACAATTGTTCCAGTTTTAGAGGTCAACTTAATGATGAACCTGGAGAAAGTTCTCATTTGAGCGAAAATGCGCGTAAAAAGGAAAGGAGTTTTGAATAGCAGATATTGCTGGGGTAGCGCATCATTATGTAACATTTTACTGTATATATAACTAAATTTGTTGTTTTCCAATCTTAACAGATCCCGTGAATGGAAAAAATCACCTTATCTATCAGCTATAGTATCGATTTGAGTTATAAGAATGGGACCATTGAGATCCATGAGATTGTGACTTATTCCCGCTCCCTCCAATCATCTAATAAGTTGACCTAGCCAGTTATATTTAACATTTTTACTATTTTCCGTTTCGGCTAATTTTAGCATACAAAGTTTGGGATAGTGCGAGTCTTCCATATCGAAAATCCTTGCCGCCCAATTCAGCGCCATTTTTAATATTTGGTATGACACACAGCGTAGACCTAGTACCAATCTGACAACGAAGTCAGGCGTATTTCTGGGCAGGCGCAGAAGATTTTTGAAAAAACGGACTTGTGCTTTTTCGAAGACATCTAGATAATTTAATCCGATAATGTGAGCCGCATACAATAAGGAACTCTATAATAGATTCATGAATCTTGATAAAGGAAGACCATGAGGAGCACTTAGGTCTAGTTAGAATATTGAACGCCGAGGCTGAGGCTGAGTTGGCTCTGCTAACTGTTGCATGTGCAGCTAAGTCGAAAGTACCTGTTCTAGAAAAAATCGTACCCAAGTATTCAAAGCAAGAAACAAACTCCAAAGAGATACCATCATATTTCAGTCCTAGGAGTTTTGCGCTGATCCGACCTTTCTTGAATATAGTATATTTAGTTTTGTTGTTATTAACCGTGAGTTTGTTTATATTACAATACTCCTGGAGGGCATTCAGTTTTCTTATTGCGTCTATTTTAGATTCTGGAAAAATAATCAAATCATCATCATCACCAACAGCCATACCACGCTGAAAAAACCAGTTCTCGTCAGATCACTGAAGTTAAGCAGCGTTGGGCGCGGTTAGCACTTGGATGGGTGACCATTCGAGAAAACTGAGTGCTGTTGGCACATCGTGGGTGTGGTGAGCCCACACTTGTAGTTATTTACTACAAGTTATCAACCTAGAAACACTACCCGAATCGAGTAGTGTCACGCCTACCCCGAAAGGGAAATGGCTTAATGGTATATCCGCGTTAATCAGCACAATAATGTCCGTTTCACCCATGATTCTGAGACCCACAATACCTTTTTGTCTAAAAAAAATCTCGATATCCGAGGTGAAGAGGTTAAACATGATTGGGCTCAAAATCTCTCCCTGTAGAACTCCCTCAGAAACCGGCAATTCCTCTGAGAACTCGTTCCTTACTTTAATGCAAGTTGAGGCTCTCTCATACAGACTTTTTAGAATTCTAGTTATTTTTGAGCTAATCCCAATATCAAAAAGTTTTGACCAGATGTGAGAGTGATTAACCGATGGGAAAGCTCTTGAAAAATCCAGCACAGATATGTCTATTCTTTTTTTGTAAGTAAATTTGCGAAACCGATGCCAAGGTTAAAATATTATCCATACAGCCCCTACCTCGGCGAAAACCTACTTGGGCTTCCGGAATAATGTGACACAACGACTCCCATTTTTCCAATCTAGCCAACAGAATTTGCTTTAAAATTTTAGGAAGTGAATTTAGAAGGGCAATAGGTCTGTAGTTATTCGGATTGGCTGGGTCTTGTTTTTTATGTATCATATGTGTTAAAGATTTTGTCCAATCGAGAGGTATATATTCATTCTCAAGTATTTTATTGAAAAAAGTTTCGAGATAAAGAAGCCAATTGGGCGGCAAGTTTTTGTAAAAATTATTTGAGATTTGATCCGGCCCCGGAGCCTTATTTAGTTTAGTTTTGTTAATTGAATAAAATATTTCGTTAGCTGTAATTCTGCTATCCAATAATGGATGTCGCACATCTGTAAGCAATGACTATGACAGAGTCTATGACACTCTCAAGGCTTGCCACAATATTGGATTCAAAGCTTGCTTTTTTATAAGCTGTCAGTGCTTGGTACGATTTTTGAGCTTTGACATAAACCAACTTAGGCTCATCCGAGAAATTTGCCCTGATGGCTTCTTCCAACGCATTAGAAAGATATGATTTGCTTTGGGTACAGTCAAAATCAAACCAAGGTTTGTCACGGTAAAATTTCTCAGTAATATTTTTTCTCATTGACCACATATCTGCTTTTTTGGCGCTGTCGATAATAGCCTCGGTAAAGTTTGAATTAAGATAATCTATGTCTAATTTTTCAAAGGTAACTTCTAGCCTGTGAGACAAGTGTAATTCGTTCGAGAAGGTCTCCCGTTTGTCGTCCGTCCATCTCAGAAACGTCAAGCTTTTATTTTTGTTTACATTCAGCGCACTTGAGTGACCAGCTGAGGTGGGAGAGCAACAAGAGGAGACTAAGACCGGGAAGTAATCCGAGGTATGTGTGGATTGATCCACCTTCAAGTCGTTAAGTAAACCTAATGCCTCAGCATTGCACCAAACAAAGTCATTGACACTTTTACCCCCTGCATTAACAAAAGTAAAGTGAGCTGGATTGTCGCTCCGCGATCTACCATTTAAAAGATAAAACTCATTCACCTCTATCAGTTCTACCAATCTCAGCCCCCTCCTGTTGTGCGCAACATCGTGACTCTCCCGGTACATTGAAAAATTTGGTTGAGAAAACATATCAGGTGGAACCTGGCCTAATCCCCCCACCCTACAGTTGAAATCGCAATATATAGTGATATGAACGTTGTTGTATTTCTCTGACAGAGAGCATAAGGTTTCTTCGAAAAGTTGTAGGATTACTTCTGTATCTACCGTCGGGTTAAAATAGCAGATTCCTACAATAAAATTAATTTTATTTGCGCTATAAATTCGAACCAATATCCAATACTCTGATTTATCTATGATCTCACTATTATAATAAAGTTTGTTTATAGAAAGGGCTAGGCCGCCACTGGCCCTACCTCTTGATTTTTCTTTCAACGCGTTAGAAAAGAAATGATTATATTTATTATCCGCGTACAAGTTTTTGGGAATTTGAGTGAGCCAGGTTTCGTCGATTCCTATAATATCCAACTTATCATAATTAATACACGAGTTTAAAAATCTTACATAACCATGATAGTTCCAGAAGAAGAAGTTTGTGGCATTTTTAACTCGTCCTGATGTGTTTCTCTTATTTAACCATTTATATTTTTCTTCTTCGTCTCCCTGGTTGATGATGGCCGATTGTGAACATTTCCTTTCGTAAGATTTCCCGCCTGCTCTTTGATAATGGCTGGTGAGGATTCCAAAGCCTTGCGCTTCGCCTTTCCCTGTATGCCGCTTGCTTCCCCCATTTTCCCTTTTTCAACTGGTTCCGCCCTATTCCCAGATGATTTGGCATTCTGGATTACATACTCCAGCTCTGACAGATCTTTGGACTCGAATCTTTTGCCATCCACATATATTGTATTGTAGCTTAAGTAAGTTTTCAGGTCACAATTTCTAGCCTCTTTAAGGTATGGAAGCAGAGTCTTCCTTTTAGTTTGGACTTTTTTAGTATAGTCCTTCGCAATGCTGATCCCAGTGCAGGGTAATTTTTTCAGGCGCGATAAGATCATTTTCTTATCCTTAAAGGAACGTAGCTAAGTTAGCAGTGGACGAGGTTTGTCCCGGTTTTTCCCTCCAATCCGTCTAACAGATTCGACCTGTTCTGAGCGTATTTCTATATTGAGATGCTGCTTGAAAATGCCACATATTAACCGCACCAGGTCCACGTCGTCTTCCTCAAGAACACCGAAAACAATCAAGTTGTTGCTTCTTAGCGCTCTATCCATTGTCTGGATTCTCGGGTCTTGTTCCGTAATAACTAACCTCAGTTTTTCTTGCTCTACTTTGAGTTCTTGATTTTCCAGCGTAAGATTGTCAATTTTGTTGTGGAGAGCTGAAAGTGAGGACTCCAGGATCCCCATTTTTTGCATCAAAAGTACAAATTTATCCTCAGAGATTTCTAGAGCCATTGTATCGAGTAATTGATGTGACACAGAGATGGCAGCACTAACACACTATTCACTTGACACAACGACCCTGAGAAAATTGGCGGTTTAAACGACAACAACTTTTTGCTTAAAATTGATTGCGGTAATGGTTGTAACACACACAAACGACTAGAAACGAGAACATTAGTGATAATTTGTTACTTTGAAAGCACTTTGTAGATCCCACTGCACGAACTCAGCCCGTAAATAACCAAAATTTTGACAAGCGATTACACACGTCAATTTTGCGTTTTGTTTCTTCTACAGGTAGGAGAGCACATGTGGGAATCCAATCCCTTCCGGATGCAATTAAAGAATTGATTATGACTGAAGAATATTTCGAAAACGCAATGAAGCCAATCTTGAAAGATTATCCAGATATTGAATGTATTTCGCAATCAGAAACACTTCTCCAGAAAAGTGAAATGGAAGTTGCTTCTCGTTCGAATATCAAAGGTAATTCACGCTGCGCTGGTCGGATCCCGGCCAGTTTATCCGGTCGAATCCCGGATATAAATAGGGTAAACCGGTCGGCATCCGACCGGTTTTTGACTGGGCTACTCGATCGGACGCTGGTCGGGCTGCAATAAGAAATTGTTAATAAGGAATTTAAAAAAAATAAGGCCCAAATAAATTACCAAAAATATTTTTATTACAAAAGTACATCGAGTCCATCTTCAATTCTTTCTTCGCAGTCATCTTGGAATCCTTTTTCAGGGTTATTCTCGACTCTATTTTTTTCTATCGCCCTGTGGTAATACTGGAAAATATATCAGGAATTAACACTTCAATAATCACATTTATTCTTCTCCATGAATTTAAAGATTTCACAAAAAAGTCCATAAATTTTAGTAAGAAAGTTAAGAAATACAATATTTAAAACTATAAAAACTTACCTCCAATGTCGTCCAGTGATTCTGTGTTTAGTGCTCCGATATCTTTTGTGTCATAATAACCATTAGAATGATCCGTATGATCAGAATTATCATTATTAATTTTTGTTTTCTCTCTCACTTTTACAACTAATCTGGGCTTTTTCGCTCGCAAACGATTTCGATCGCGGACTAATTTCTTTTTCTCCTGGTCCATTATTTTCTTTAGATGATTTTAAGGTTATGATACTTCTACTACTGCATCATTTCTTTAGTCTGCTAATATTGATTATTGCCTGTCCATCCACACGGCGCAGCGTACTGATCCACACGTCACACATTTTTTGGGGCAAGTATTTGAAATTTGGTCTTGAATGACCGAAAGTTTTTTTTTTTTTGAACACATGAGAAAAATTTTTATTTAAATCAGCAAACATGAATTATTTAATATATTTTTGAAATTAATGTCATACTTTAGTCAAAATAATTTTTCGACTGTCCCGATGAAAATAGTCTTAACTCAAATCTACGAAAACTAAATGTATTAATTCTACTCAACTTCACTAGAATGTTTCATCTCCATACCCGAATACATAGTGATACGACATTTTAGTGAAGCAGAGTATAATTAATACGTTCTGTTTTCGGAGATAAAAGTTAAAATCTATTTTTTTTGGAATAGTTGTTTTATTCAGTAGGACAATTTCTTAAAACATTTCCGAAACCTAGCAGATCCCGATTGGAATCTAGTCATATACCAGTCAGACGAATGAATAAAAGGTTGACAGGGCCAAACCAGACTTAAGCCTGCTTTGTCTCAACCGGAATCTGGTCGGATGCCGACGAGGTAAATAACAAACAGTAGACCGGGCTGAATTATTTTTGGCCGATTTGTCCCGAGCAGATCCTGACCGAAATCTAGTCGAATACAGGCCACGCAATCAAGAAATAGTAAACCGGGCTAAATCAGGTGTGGCCCGGTTTGGCCCGACCAGGAGCCGGTAGCAACCGGTCAGATGCCGGCCGGGCCAAACCGGGCTATTTCTACACGGGATCCTGTTCATGCTGCAACAAATAATTACACTACAAATGTGTTGTTAAATTCCAATATTATGTATATTACGGTTAGTAATTGGACGGGTGACCATTCGAGAATACTGCCTGCTCTTGTCCCGTCGTGGGTGTGGTGAGCCCACACTTGTAGTTATTTACTACAAGAAACTATCAACCTAGAAACACTACCCTAATCGGGTAGTGTCACACATACCGTGAAAGGGAAATGGCTTAATGGTATACATGCTTATTATTATTAGCCTAATTCTGCGTTAAATAAGATACCAAAAACCGTCAATAATTATGTTCTTTAATGAGGTAGCCTTCAGTTTCAGCAAATATGGCATCAATTACATCTTGTTATAATTAGCCCTGCGTCTTATATTTTTCCATTTTTATTTTTGAATCTGGGAATATATACATACGGCCATTTTGCAAGACGGCGGACAAATTGACTAATGAAGATTTCGAAAAGTTGATATAGTGAAAATTAGCTGGAAAACGTTTCTTACCTTCAAGGGAGCCCTCAAGAACACATCCCTGCAGCGGCCGAGCTGAATTTTTAAATTTACTATTTTTTTCTCAATTTAGAAGCCCAAAAACCGCATGAGAAGGACATTCCTGTCACCCCTTTTTTCAAATGATGGAAAAGTCTAAAAATGATGAATTGTGGTTATTACCTAAGTCTGATGTTACTTGTCTCAATGGCAAGTAAAAATATTTATTTTAATTGCATTATTCTGTAATTTTTCAAGAATTGGTTGAAAAGTGCGATTTTAGCTCACATTTTTTTAAATTTAGAGTGCAATTTCGGAAATAAAAATGACAGCCACTGGAAAAACGTACAAGAGCATTTCTTTGTGACCAAAAGTGATAGGTAATTTATTTTGAATTTTTATTTGAAGAATACTTCAGAAGGTTTTCAAATAGTGTGACAGGAATGACGGGTGTCTGACAAGAATGATGGTGACTGAATTCATGAGGGAACCTCATAAATTTTAAAGTACTAAAGTGAGGACAAACGTAATTAGAAAGATCAAAGTACACAATAGGTAAGTACAAAATGGTATTTATTCACTCTAGGAACGGCAGGCTACTACAATCTTTCAAAAATCACAAAATATAAGTAAATAGTATCAATTTGTTCAAAGTAACCTGTGAGTGAATCGGGTACCTACTTACGACCCGAAAAACCCCTTGTAGCAAATTTTAGTCACATCGGTTTCTTTTTACAATTTTGGTCCGCCATATTGGATCCGCCATTTTGGATTTTGTCTTACAACGATTTACATGTCAGATTCGGTTTGGCCATGCAAAAATCTATATAAAAACATGTATAGCACATGTAGTGTAATATGTAAGCATTTCTGGTATTTAATAAACGATTCTTTTCGCCACAGCTCAAAATAATTGAAACAACCATTTTTATCTCTCTTTTCTAAATAAATTTTTGTATGTAAGAAGTTGTGTGGGTGGTGTGGTGGGCCCACATTGGTAGTAAATATCCATCTAGAAACACTACACGAATCGGGTAGTGAGGCAATGAACTTTCGAGTTCGAACTGCTAATCAATGTATGTATGTATGTAAGGCTAAGAAATGAAGCTTTCATACCTCCAAGACAACCGATTATGAGAACTACAAGATGGACTTTGTAGCCTTGGTACAGCCTGCTCAGCTCGAAAAGAAGTGCTTGATATTTCGCCCGTTTTTCTTCCTTCTTTGCCGTGATATTACCATCGGCTGGTGCCGAGAATTTAATCACGTAAATGATCTTGGTCTTCAGATCTTGGAGGTCAATATCAGGCTTCGTAGCACTGATTCGTTGAGTGGTTGAAAATGAGAAATTCCAGTAGATCTTACATTGATCATTCTCCACAACGGACTCGAGTTCCCCCTGGGCGTATGGTAAGACGGGCAACAGATCAACACAATAGAGGTGCCTAATATGGTAATATAGCACTTTTAGAGCCGCATTGTGTTTCTCTATGTACCCGTAGCGTGCATATTTTGAGCATCCACTGAGAACATGTCCAAGTGTTTCTGGCTCTTGCTGGCACGCTCGGCAGTTATTATCGCCTACAGGTACATTCATTATGCGCTCGCGGTAAACTAAGGTGTCTGTAACGCCATCTTGACAGGCAAAAAGAAATCCCTCAGTCTCCGATCTCAATCCAGCAGACTTGAGAAACATGTTGGACAGACCCATCGAGTGCCCTTCTCTACGTATGATGCCGTATAATTAACCATGAAGGGGCTTGTCAGCATATTCTCTTAGTAGAAGCGTATGTTCTGCTTCCTGTACGCTACTTTTGACCACCAAAGGTGTTAGTGAAGCTAGGCCATGTGTAGTGTCGCTGAAATCGAATGGGAGGTCAAGCTCCTCTGCGGCCCTATCTGCGGCACGGTATTCAAACGCCGCAGCCTTGAAGACTTCCTGTTGATGTATGAGTCGCATAAGGGAATCTGTGCTATTTAGAACTGAACAGGCTGTAGCCAGAACCGTTCTTCGATGAAGACACTCTAAGCTTAGCAAGCCTCTACCCCCTTTATCTCGAGGGCGGTATATTCGAGGTACGGAAGATCTAGGATGATGACTTCGATGGATTGTCATCATCTTGCGTGTGCTTCGGTCTTGTTGCTTCAACACATCGACGTTCCATTTTACTGCACCAAACGTGTAGAGCAGTATTGGAATGGCCAGCATATTGGTCGCCTGGATGTTATTCTTTCCAGATAATTCGCAAGCCCAAATTTTCCTGAGAATTTGGCGATACCTGTTTCCAAGGGCCGTTTTTAACACACGCACATTTTGCGTTTCCGCTTGCGGTATTCCAAGATACGTATATGTTTTTCCAATACCAAGATGTTGAATGGTATTTCTGCCTATGAGTTGAACATCCTGATCGTCACGCAATGATGTAGTTTCTAGTCTTCCTTGGTGTAGGTGGACGCAGGCACACTTTTCCAGTCCGAAGCTCGTGCCAATCGCTTTAGAGTACCTATTTACCGCCTCCACAAGGATGTTAAGTTCCTCTTTCGAGGAAGCAAAGAGTTTCAGGTCGTCCATGTATAAAGGGTGGTTGACCTTATATTCTCTTCTGTTCGGCGGGCCACATAGGTATCCAGAACTTTCGCATCGGAGCACAATAGATAGAGGCAAGAGGGAGATGCAGAAAAGTATCGGACTTAGAAAGTCTACTTGGAAGACCCCCCTCTTATATGTGATATAGCTTGTAGTCACTTGTCTTTTGTCAGATGTTATGACAAATGTTCTCCGCCACAAGTGCATAAGCTCTTTTATGCATCTCACAATTTTTTGATGCACCTCCAGGCACTCAAGGAGCTTAATAAGTAGCTCATGGTTCGTGTTTTCGAATGGCTTACGGTAGTCAATCCAAGCCATGGACAGATTCCGTAGATACCTAATCGAGTCCTGGGTAACACATCTGTCTATTAACAGGTTCTCCCTGCAACCTGCCAGCCCTCTCTTGCATCCCCGTTGTTCAACTATTGGCCAGTGAATGGCTTGTAGCTGTTGTTTAAACAAGCTATGGGCCTGTAGTTCTTTGGACTTGACAAATCTCCTGTCTTAGGGATCAATACCGTGCGTCCTTCCACTAGCCACTGCGGGACGGGTTCTTCTCCGTTCAAGAAAGTAGTAAATGTACGAGCTAGATGTTGGTGCGTAGAAGTAAACTTCTTCCACCAAAAGTTGTTGATTGTATCTGGCCCTGGCGCTGAAAAGTTCTTAGTTCTAGCGATAACTTTCTTCACTTCTCTAGCAGTAATTAGTGGAAACTCTTCCTCTGGACCTTGTAACCTTTGCCTTTGGCAAAAGTTACGACAGAGTGATATATCTGAAGCGTCTTCATTTAGCTGATAAGTATGCCCATATAGTTGCTCGCAGAAGAATTGAATCTCTTCTCGACTAGGCGGATTTTTAACGGCACGTGACGTTTTATTGAACAGACGGGAAGGATGAGTAGAAAAGGTGAAATTTTCCTGAATCCAATTTACTCGCTGTTCAAGGCGCTGTTTCGCTGTTGAAACAGATCTTATTTTTTGCGTCCAGTGCTGCTTGATGGTCAACAGTTTACACTTGTTCAGCGCGTGATTTGTTTTCCTGAAGTTTCGAGCAAGTGCCCTAACTTTAGGAGTGCATTTTTCATTTGATGTTATGTATCTGATCACGCACTGAATATTTGATGCATGCCGTCTCGCTGTTTCAATTGTAAACTGAAGCTGTGCAATACGCTCGCGCGTCTTACTCAGGCGTACTGAAGTATCGTTACTTATATTCTCACTAAGCAGGAAGACCGCCTTCTCGTAAACAACACAGTTCAGATTCCAGAGATTAACATCTTCCGGGAAGAAATCGGGGAGAGCAGTATTAGCTTCATCTAATTTGTCCATCCTGAGAAAACTTTTTGGTGGATAGATATCCGACTTCTCATGTTGGCATTATCGGTTATCTGCAAAGGTGGTCTTGCTGGAACGGGTGGAATGTTCGCTGGAGGATGATGCTCTTCTTCTTGTTGATAAAGAGCTTCATATCCGTTTTTTCGCAAAAAGGATACCTGATCTCTTAAATACTCAGGCGTTTTATGAGCATATTCCGGGTGCATATTCACCCAACGGTCATGTAACCTCTGCATGAATCCTCTTCGCGCCGGTGTACGGGGGTTTGTACGGGACCATTGCTTGGTCGTCGCCTCGGTTCGGTCCTATTGCCACTCCCAACTGAACCATGGGTTCCATCCGAGAGAGGCCTATTGTGGGTAGCACTGCGTGATGCTGGTGTCGTAACCGCATAATTCGTTGCATTGGGGAGTTAGCCCAAAGCAACGTGGCTGACTGCAAGAGCCGGAGCTCTCGAGCGATGGTGTCGCCACATCCCTACGCCATGATATTCTATACGCCAATAATTTTATTATTATTATTATTACACGATTTCATGTAGATGTAAAATTGATGAAATGTTAACATAAATATAATTAACATAATTTTTAAATAAATAATTTAATTTGATTAAAATTTTTCTTCGTACAATATTTCGTTTTTTGCGTTTTAGGCCATTTTATATCTTTTTATAATAAAATAAAATGTCATTTTTAATGAGCATTTGAAATTTGTATCGATGAAACATAGACATTTTATCGCGAACTGCGAACATTTTTTTAATAACAATTTGTTTTAAACTTTCGTGTAACGTTTTGCATTTTAGGTGTTTTAGACCATTTTACAATGATTAGGGTAGTTAGAACACATGAAGACATTTTAGAACACATGAACGATATTTTAAACGTATTTTTTTCCATTTTTTAAATCTTATTACTGTTGGCATAGTACTGCCCCGATCGTAGGACTGGGCGAATAGCCGATTATCTGTACTGGTGCCCAGTACTGGGCGAGTACTGCGCCCGTGGTGAACTCCGGCGGACTACAGAATTTTCCACCTGGGATGTGTCAAGGCACAATCCAATCCGATTAGTATTTTCAAAGTTATTCATTATATACAGTCGAAAACGACAGCGACGGCGACGGCGATGACGACGGCCACGACAACGACAATTCAGGAGGCTTCGAAACGTGGAGATATAATGAAATCAGCGATAGTCAGTTTTCATTCAGTGTCAATGCTACACGCGGAAAAAATTGTATAGTCAGATTTATCATTTCACATTATTAATCTGAAGTTTACTTCTTCGTATTGTACAAGAAACAATTTGAATAGTTTTTGATACTGTGTGATTACTAGAACAAGCAGCTTCAATAACTGCTTGAAATAGTACAGTTCAACACGTAAGCTGTTGTGAGTAACTAGTTTCCATGGTTAGCAAGGAATTATGAGTTTGTCTTTTGCAAGTGAGTTCGATCTCCTTCCTCGCGAGATTGTCAGCCTTACTATTTGAAATGGTAAGTAAATAAGTTGAGTGGCGTAGCTAGAAACGTGCAGACCTCCTCCGCAAAATTTTTAAGGAGTTCTGTTTCAAATTAAAAAAGAAGACCGATTTATAACTTGCTGAGCAGTAAGACAACAGTATAGTCTAGAATAGTATTTTTGCTTCTCAATCTAGGAGACCCCCCCCCCCCCCACTGGAGATAAAGCGGGGTTTTGCTTTACAGTAGTTAGGCCACTGACATTTCACAAAGAGAAATTGTCAGAAATTATTTCATAATGTTTCATCTTTTATCATAATATTATTTCAGATAATTATTATAAATAAACATAGCGAATAACGCTTACTTTATACCTTGATACTGTTGTTTGTTTCGTATCAAATTTTCAGAATTCAAAAATATTCTGAAGAATTATAAAAAAATACTTTTCATACATTGATTCTACTATGGAATTTTCTGCTTCTAATATTTTAAATTTCTTGTAACACTAAAAATGATAAAGATTGCACTTGGTTAAGCTACCCAGATTCAAGTATTGTATTATTTAAAAGAATTTTTTTTAGTAGAATAATGCATGTTTAACCTACTTTTTTTATCAAACCTGGGTTTATTGCATACAAGATTGTTAAAAAATGAAATACATATTGCGGTAGAAGGATTTTCTCAAAATATCATTTTTTGATACAATTATTAAAGAAGAATTTGTAATAAAATTTCGGTTCAAATTTATTTCTAATTTTAACGAAGTAATAACATTCTCAACTTTTTCGCAGTAATATTTCTTGAAATTATGATCATTTAATAAAAACAAAAATATTTTCTGATAAATTTTTTGAGGTCTTTACCAGTCATTTGATGTTAAATTTTTATTGCAGATGACTCTGCTTAATTAGCTTGCTGATAAGTAGGATCCTTCATTATCGCAAATTATTTTTATTTTTTAGTTTCGTGAATTCATTAAAAATCGCGAGAAAGTTAGTTATGAAAAAATCACTGCGGGCTGGGTTTGAACCAACATCGTTCTCATTAAATGTGAGGAGCTCTAACCTGCGCTAGCTCGGACTGCGATAGCCCAATTGGTTATATCTCCTCACATGTAATGAGAAGGTTGTTGGTTCAAACCCAGCCCGCAGTGAATTTTTTAGAACTTACTTTCTCGCGATTTTTAATTAATTCACGATACGAAAGAATACAAATAATTTGCGATAATGTAGGATCCTACTTACCCTGTGAGTAAGAAATGTTGCAGGTAATGTGCTAATTGGGGTAACCGCCAGTAGGGTATCTGCGACTGGGGTAAACTCACCGTGTTAAATCTCAGATATCTCTGGCGGAATCCGCTAGAGGCAGTACGTTACAGTACCGTAACCACGAAAGGTTTACGTCAGTTGGGAGTAATCAGCTGACTATTACCCTGCTTGAACGATTACCCGCAACACTTCGTACCCCCAGTTTTTTTTCTGTGTATCAGCAAGCTAATTAAGCAGAGTCAGCTAGATTAAAAATTTAGCATCAAACATTTTTTATTCTAATTCAGAATTCCCGTCTCTGGTAAGAAAGTTTTTATTTTTTCCAAAAATTCGATTTTCAATCGTTATCCAAAGAAAATTTTGAATTGGAATTCATAAATGTAATATCTGGGGAACACTTCTTATTTCTATTTTGAACTGAAAATTGTATTTTTTTAATGGCATTCCGCAGCATAGCCTGCTCAAGTTTCAAATTAGTTTCACTTTGAGCTTGTCATATTCCACAATTCAGCAACACTTTAGCTCGGGAGTGGACTTTTATGTCATTTTTAAATAGTGATTTCGATTTCACACTTCATATAATATTATCTTATTCAACCTATTTTTTATTTATATATTAGTTATGTAAATGAATTTTGGGTTTTTAATAAAGGGAAATGATTATAAAAAAAAGGAAATTTCAAAATCAAGAAATTTCATTCAAAAATAATTTTTCAACTCTTAATTTTCAATAATACAAAAATATTTTCATACGCTTACTTTTAAAAATTGTTTATATAAATCATTTTTTAATAATACATATAAGTTACTAATAATATAATTATATACTGTGTGAGTTAATACTTCTAAGTATGTGCGGTGGTGATTTTTCAAAGAGTTTGAGTAAGCGATTATATTTGTAACTCACTATATGTGCAATTGTGTAATAATAAACGTAAATTAAGTGCAGTAATCATATATGAAATAATTTTTTTCTTTTCAAATTGATCGAAATTTTACATAATTTTTGTTTGTCGAAAGTTCCGTGCTAATCCCATTCTAAATCATCTACAGTGTGCGTACTGCCTTGTATACAATGCAAAATTGGCAAAGTTATTCTTCACAGTAATAAGGCTTACTATGCGAAATAGTAAGTATTACTATCGCTGAGTGTTGACAGTTGTTGCAGTGCCTCCTATTAGATTTTTAATTGTTCATCGTACACTTTTAAAAGGCAGTTTGAATAACCTGACCGCGAAATAGCGTAATTTTAACAAAATTCACCGACGAAAAGCTGCGCTCCAATATTGAAGACAGTTAGATCTACTGTTTTTGAGAGTTCTTCTAACGATTCACTTTTTCCTGTGCAATCGTTCCCAATTGTGTTTCTTAATCGGGTCCCAGCGATTCGAAACGATTGAGGCCGGCTATCGTTGCATATCGTTCTCAATGGGGACTCGAGATGAAGTAAGTCCGTCATTATGTTGGTGGCAGCACATTGATCTCGCGGGAATTATTTGAAAACGATTATTCACTTTTTTTATTTTCCTTCTCTGCGAAAGATAACTTTTAAATAGATGTTACCAGCTGTATAAGCTTAAATCCGCTGTTTGTTCATAGATGGCGTTAGTGAGCCTATGAAGCTACCATGGACACGCCATACTTCTTTTTTATGAGTTTGATATCTGTCAACATGTAACCAGTGCACTGCACATCATTAGCAATTGTATACAACAACATATTTGGTAATCATGTCTAGTTTTTTTTGCCAGAAAAAAGAGCATATGCAGGAAGCCTTGGGAAAGATTTTGAGGGTTGGCCGGGATCAACCTACGATTTCTTGCGCTTAGGATTCTCGAAATATATCCACTTCTCATCGCCCGTCACAATCCGATGCAGGAACGTCTTTCTTTTTTGTCTGGCGAACAAGATTTCGCATGTGTTTTGGTCTTGCTCCATCTGCCTATCGGTCAATTCATTCGGCATCCATTTTCCGATCTTTTGAACCTTTTCCATGGCACGTAGACGCATGGAAATGGCTACTTGAGTAACACCCAATTGCTCGGCAAGCATTTTTTGCGATTGGATATCGTCCTCGTCCAAAAGAGCCTGCAATTGATGGTCCTCAACCTTCCTGGACCGATTTTCACGCTTCTTGTTGCTCAGGTCAAAATTGCCGTTTTTGAACCGCCGAAATCAAACTCTGCACGTTGTTTCCGATAAAGTACTGTCAACATAGGCCTCCACAAGTATTCGATGCGATTTTGGCAGCCGATTTCTTCAAATTGAAGCAGAAAAGCAGAGCTTCCCGCATATGCTCTTTTTCTGGCAAAAAAAAACTAGACATGATTACCCAATATGTTGTTGTATACAATTGCTAATGATGTGCAGTGCACTGATTACATGTTGACAGATATCAAACTCATAAAAAAGAAGTATGGCGTGTCCATGGTAGCTTCATAGGCTCACTAACGCCATCTATGAGCAAACAGCGGATTTAAGTTCATACACCTGGTAAATTGTTGAATAATTACCTCGTGATCAAGGAGCAATCACCAACTTATATTTTCAACCCCATAGTAACATTCAACGACCCCCAAAAACGACCCCTACCACTCTTACCTGAACAAATCCGAACCTCGATGTAAAACACTAAAAAAATTAGGAAATTTGAAATAATCACCCAAGTCCCGTTTAGAAAACCCCAAGTCATTTTTCCAACCCCATAATTATATTCAACAATCCTTGAAAATCATCCCTACCACTTTTATCTGAACAAATCGGAAGAGCATCCACGTGAAGTACTCAAAAAATTAAAAAATTAAAAATAATCGCCCAAGTCACCTTCATAAAACTCCAACTTATATTTTCAACCTCGTAATAATATTCAACAATCCCCGAAAGTCAACTGAGTATGCCAGTATGCACTGTAAAAAAAGTTGGTGTAATTTTACATCGTACCACGATGGAAATTATTTGATCTATGTGCGACGATTTAAGTTTACACACTTTTGTAAAAAAAATGCAGGACGTAAATTGTCAGGACCACATTTCAATTTTGAGGTTATGTGCGTGAGGTTATAAATTGTTAAACACTGTATCAGGATAAATAAGGCGCATATTGCTTTTCTCAGGTATCGTTTTGAATAAAAAAGACATATTTTTTTTATTTACATGGAACTCATCACTATTAGAGCAATATTAGAGGCTCTGAGACGTAATTTTATGATAAAGTCCAAAGCGCCATGTCTTTCTGTCAGTTTGTCGATGGGTTGTCGATTTATGTCCTGTTTGTAATTTCTCAGGATGCCAAGACGTAACAATACTACCCGTGTGTGAAATTATGCTAGATACTGCAACTTTACCAAATAAGTGTTAATTTATAAGCATATTTAAATTTATTCACTAACGTAAATTGACTACGTGCCACGCTGATCAAATAATTTCCATCGTCAGACATAGTAAATTTACATCGGACAGTTATTTCATACTGTTCCATGGGGTGAAGTTGGAGTAGATCGTGAATTTCGGAGCGACATTGGTATATTTGCCAGGTTATACATTGTAATTTAAAATGCACTGCTCGTGAAATTACAATCTAATTGTAAATATCACAAAAGATTTTTTAAAGTGTGTAATACCTGTTTTCAAAGCTCTGAAGAGTCAACATAAGCATGGCAATTATTCCTATTAATTCATTTTTCTATTAATAAAAAATAAAAATAACTACCCGGGTAACCCGTCACACCGATAAAGGTGCAAACAAAATTCTAACCTCCCCAACTCTCCACAATATATTTACTTGACGAAAACTTGTAACAATATAGATTACACGTTAACCTTTAACGGCCACACCTCTAAATACACATTCAGATATTTTTGACTGAAAAAAATCATGAGTAATGTTGAAACAATACAAAATATTTAAAAAATATCCCCAAAGCCTCAGGGCTAATTTAACTATTGAAAAAAATACCTGAAAAGAAACGTAGATAATCGGAAAAAAATCGGAAAGCCCGTGGGGTGTGAGACACCCTGCGTGACCGTCAAGGGTTGAGTTATGAGCTCTCATGGAGTTTCAGCTTTGAAGTATGTGTCGGAAATAAAATAATTTTCAGTTTAAAGACACAAGGTTACCCGCTTACCCCGTCACGCACCCTGTGAGCTTATTATAAAATATTGAAAACGTTATTTCTACAACCTACAATATATTTTCTATTTATATGAACAAAAGCAACTTTATTGCCAAAATAATGGCCGAAGTATTCAGGAAAAATCAAAATAAGTGACAAATTTTTAAACATTTTTAAATGTTTTGTTCATTTTATTTTCTTCATGGGATTTATTATTAATCGTACAGTTAGTGATTTAGTTAATAATTGGATTCTACAAGATATTATATAAATTATCTGACATATGTTTTCCTGAAATCATAAAGATTCTAACTTAAAAATCAAACTTTTCTTTTAAAAAAGCAAAATTAAAAAGAACCCGACTATTCATGGATAATAAGTATTTCGATGTGTCTTTAACAGCGAAGATTGTGGCAGAGAAGAGTGAGGATGTTTATCAGTCGGATGGTGGAATCTCAACTTCTTCTTTAAGCTCCACTGCTAGCAGAAAAAGGACAAGAGGACGCCCTCCAAAATCACATTCTTCTAGTACAGATTTAAATAAAAAAATCAAGCATACTCCAAAAGGAAGTTCAATCAAAGCTTTTTTAAAGGAAGCGCCGGGAGAAGAAAACTCCAAAACGATCCCAAGTTCATAAACGGTTCGCCAACAGAACCAGCAACTCGAATTATATTTTGGAACGCAAGAGGATTTAATAATCTGGATGATATCTATCACTACACTACTACAGATGACATCATATGTGTGAGTGAGACGTGGCTTACTTCTTCACCTTAAATCACGTATCCTCAACGTAACCTCGACTGTCAAGTTATCTACAGTGCAGCTACGAGAGAATCCTCAAAAGGAAGAGCAAAGGGGGGTCTACTCATCATCAACAACCCAAACAAATATAAAATGGAAACTATATGTGCAGCAGAGGATTACATTTTTGTTAAACTCGAAGGTAATAGTTTTAATATAGTTATTGGATCAGTATACTCTAGCCCTAACTCTAATTTTGAAAATTTTCTGTATAATATAAATGAAATAATCTTTGACCTGTCAATGAAATACCCGGAATACTCGATAATTGTGGGAGGGAATTTTAACGGTAAAATTGGGGAAATGAATCATTTAGAGGAGGAAACCCTCTGCAACAATTTAAATTTGTATGACGTAAGAACAAGTCTAGCCCCTGATCGGAACAATAGGGGAAAACAAATGGTAGAAACCTTCGAAAAAATGGGTTTTTTGTCCTAAATGGGAGAAGTAAAAGCGACTGCCCAGCTCAATGTACATTCCTAAGAGAGAAAAGTTCTGCAATTATAGATTTTGCCTGGTCTAATAGTGTGGGAATTCAGTCAATGGAGGATTGTCAAGTGTTGAGGGTTCCAACTCAATCGGATCATTTTCCTATAACGTTGACGTTATTAGATCACTCGTCTTTAAATTATGCGAACCATTCAAGAATCCCATTTTTAAGTGGAATAATGACATCGCTGATAAATTTAAAGAAATTATCCAGTACCCTTCAAATAAGAACTCTGCAATGTTGTCGATAGATGAACTTTCAAACAATTTAATTAATGCAATTAAAGAGACAGTGACAGAGCTTAACATGACTGTGAAACCGACTAAAAAACTGAGTCGTTCGAAGCCATGGTTTGATGCACAATGCAGAAAGAGTAAAAAAGAGCTAAAACAAGTACTTAAGAATCGCGAACAACAAAAAGTCAATGCTGATGTTGTGTCGATTCATACGAATTCTAAGAAAGTGCTTGAAACAGTCAAAAAATGGTAAGGCCCTTGGTCCAGATGCTTTAGCTATGACTTTTTAAAAAATTTGCCTGACAATCTGATCCTCTACTTAAACTCGTTATTTAATAAAATAATTGATGAAGAAAAGGTCCCAATATCGCGGTCTCAAACATTTCTTAGAATGATACACAAGAAAGGGGATGTCACTGACTTTCTAACTACCGCCCCATTGCCTTAGTTAACTGTGTTACAAAGATATTTACGCAGATTCTTTCCAAAAGGCTGACAGCTTGGGCTGAAGACATGCAAGTCCTTCCAGAGTGGCAGGCAGGTTTCAGGAGGGGAAGAGGTTGCACGGATCAGATATTTACCCTTAACGCAATGATTCAAAATCGTCTGAGACTGAACGGAGGCAAACTTTTTGTACTCTATGTTGACTTCAAAGCAGCCTTTCCATCAGTCAATCATATTATCTTATGGAACAAATTAATCTCGAAAGGTTGTGGGTCAAAATTCATTAGATTGGTGATAGATTTGTACCCTAGAGCTAATATTGCGATCAAGGGAAATAAGGGCATCTCTGGATCGGTAGATGTATCGAAAGGAGTCATGCAGGGGGGGTTCTAAGTCCAACAATGTTTACATTTTTAATTGCTGATTTACAAGAATTTATGTATGCCAGAGGTATCAGAGGTATATCAATAAACCATTTGTTGGAAATATTGCTCTTGGCTTACGCCCACGATTTGTCTTCTTTGAGGATTCTTTGGTTGGAATGCGTAAGATTCTTAAAGGATGATTAGATTACTGTAGGATAAATGAGCTCGAAGTCAACATAGACAAAACAAAAATAGTAATCTACAGAAAGGGACGTCATGGGCATAATAAAAAATACCCACCTTTTATGTACGGAACATCCGAGATTGATATTGTCAAAGGTTATATCTACCTAGGCACTCAATTCACCCAATCTGCACTTTTTGTCGGGGCGAAAGATGAAGCTGTTCGTAAATCTAACCTCGCTGTAGGATCTACGAATGATCTGATTCACAGATTAAAACTTAATTCATGGAATCCTATTGTTCGACTTTTCCATAGTCTTATATCCAGCATTGTAATGTATGGTGCACATATTTGGAGTCCCAGGTATTTATGTTTTATAGAAAAAGTTCAAACCACTTTTTATAAGAGAATCCTGCATGTTCCACAAAATACAGCTGGATATGCTATTAGATTAGAAATAGGTGCTTCCCATCTTGCAGTTCGAGTTTTTGGGTTAATTCTCAATTGGATAGAAAAAATTGTAAATATGTCCGACGATCGATATCCTAAGAAATGTTATTTAAGATTAAGAGAACTGGATATATTGAAAGATGTTTTGTCAACCCTAGAGAAATACGACTGGGCCCGCCGGGTTAGAAGTATATTTAAAAAGATTGGGATAGAGGACGATTGGGATTTTCTTTCTCTTGCCTCTCTTCAAAAGAATAAATCGACAGGGATAAGAGCTTATGATAAAATATTATATCTAGAAGATTTACAGAGAGCCCAAACGTCCTCTGCTCTAATACTTTATCCTCAATTAACCTTGCGAGAAGGACCTCAGAAATATGTAACTCTGTCAAGAACACCACTCGGTTTTATCAGAATTATAGCGCAATCAAGGTTAATAAATAAGTTCATACCTAGACTCATAATCAAGAATGAAACATGCAGTTTGAACGTTGATCGTTATTGTAGCTACTGTCATGAGAATAGTCCTAATACAGAACCTGTGTACCATCTTTTAGTAGAATGTCAATTTTCGAATACTGTAAGATTTTCATGTATAAGCGAAAGTAGGGATCTGTGTGAGGTAAGGAATGCCTGGCTGAATATTCTAGACACCCCTGATAAAAATTCTCTCAAGAAAATGATTACGTTTGTTAGTAAGTTCCACGAATGACCATTATAATTAATTATATAGTAAAATGTTTTTTGATTTGCTTTCGTTGTAAGCATAGTTTAAATCCTCTAGGGTAATGTTTACCACCAGCCTTTGATTTAATTTAAGTTTTTTGCTTTTATTTATTAGAATACCAGTTAGTTTTCGAATTGACCTGTAACCTATTTGTATGAATCAGAAGATTCTCAAACAAATAAAGCACTACTACTACTACTATTAGTTCAAGAACTGATTTAAATATCTTGTAAATCCCGGACTTTTTGCTTTTTTTTCCTCAGAGATACTTATCCAAAAAAATATGGAAAACCTCTAAAGTGTCAGGTTTTGAAAGGAAGAATTTCATATTTCGCCGGAAATTCAAAAAAAGCTCCAATCCCACGAAACTTGTGCACGAGCGAAGCGAGTGCAAAAGCGTAGACGAGTGCTTCCAGTCGCAGGCAAATGCTGCAATCACACTCGTAATAATTACCTGTGTACGCACGTGTGTCATACACTATTTTTTTCAGCACCCAATCAAGAAAGTTACATTGTAATTAAAACACAATTAAGAAAAAAATAATACAAACTGAATCATTATTTTTGTTTATAAGAAAGTTCTATAAACGGCGCTCTTTGGAAGCACTAAACGCCTGCTCCGAAATCTATCAAAAAGTTATAGGTTATGTTGCATTCAGTTCACATGACATAAATCAACTGAGTAAGTAAAATATGTAGTAAATCGGTGTAACAAACCATGTAATTTACCTCAGGTAAATTATTTACTTAACTCCGGTTGTGATTGAACTCAGCAATTCGCAAAGAATGTGTAAAATTGTCACCCGTGCATAATGTACCTACTTTACACACACCTGTGACGTCACCGTGTATAATGCGAATACTTTATATACAGTAACGTCACTGTGCTTTAAAGAGCTACTCTACACATTATTTAGGAGCACATAAAGTGCAACTTTTTGGTTGTTCTTAAAATATAATTTTCGTCTATTATTGTGGGCAATAAAGTAACTTTTGCTTATATAAACAAAAATTTCAAGAATGGTGATCAGGTCTGACTCGAATAAATTAATGTTTAAATTGTGCAATCTAAATTAAATTAAATTTATGACTGTAGAAATGGAGTTTTTCTCGATTCTATAATGCACTTAAGTGTGAAATTTTTCTAGAAAATAAAAAAAAATTATACATGATTCATTTAATAAATAAATCCTGAAAACCTGTCTAATTATTTTACTTGGGAATCAAAATTAAAAAAAAAAGCAATAGCCGACTTAGACAAAATAAAAATTGAAATAACTTACTATATACCGGCAGTATTAACTATCGCTTAAGAGTACATAAAATTGTTTCTCATTTAAAAATACATATGTTTTATTTCTTGTCCACTAGTGGACGAAGTGTTTGGATAAGCGAGGAAAATTTCTCGCATATCCAAACACTGGGAAACTTTTTAAAGTCAGTCTTGAAATATCATATAATATCTTCATCGTACATCGCAGGCTTCCAGCACTCCTCTTACTCAAGAAAACACGCACAAACAGTTCATATTTTAAACAGTTTTAAGCAATTGCATTGAATATACAACAACGAAACTACATAGGACGAATAATAATAAACTAATAAATTATAAAAACTGCATGCGTTTTTAGTCGGTTTTTAGGGTTAGGTTTCCGAACAAAATGTATATTTGTTTATAAAAATTTTTCAAATAATTTACTTTTCTTTTCCGTTGGCAAAGTATCATAGCATAGAGTCATCGAAAATACATTTTTAGTTGATTTCGCAAAGAAAATGGAGCTTATTCTTGGAAAAATTGTAAAAATGTGCATTTATTTATGAAAATTGTTTGAAAAATTAATATTTTTTATCAATTTAAACACGATTACAGCTAGAAGTCTCTAACAATACGTTTTTAGTAGGTGTCGCGAAAAAAATTGGCCCTATTCATAGAATAATGTTAAAAATGTGAATTTGTTTATAAATATTGTTTAAATAATTACCAGTTGTTGCTAATTTGAAAAAAATTTACAGCAAGGAGTCATTGGCAATATATTTTTGGTCGATTCTGCAAAAAAAATGGAGCCTATTCATTGTGACATACGAAAACTGGGTATTTGTTTATAAAAATTGTTTAAATAATGCTACCAAGCAGCAGATATTTTCAAATAATCATAATCAGGCATACATTTCTCTTATATTATTCTATATAAAAACTGTGAATTTCAAATAACTAATCATTGCGAATAACAAAAAATGGCTTTTGTTCATTAATTTGTTCAAAACATTATAAACAATTTTTTTTTCTTACTCTAACCTACTGAAAGTTATTGCTAGATAGTAATTACACAGACACAAGCTCTTCTTTAGTCAATTCGCAGATCTTACAAAAAAAGGTACATCTGAAAAGTTAGGATAAAAATTTTGTTTATTTTATTGTTAATTACAAAATTTTGGTTTAGCCAAATCAAAATTCCCGCACCGACTCGATATACGCAAAAGCCTTACGGTCATTTAAAAAAAAAAACTTTAAAATCCATTGAAAATTGGGTTGTAGACAGACTTTTGTCCACAAAAAGTGCTTTTGGCTACACTGTGCGGCGTCTCCATGCACTTACTCGATTGCGAACGATTCAAACTCTTGTCCCGATTGAAAATGATTAAGAATGATAAACAAACTTTTTCCCGACCAATACCAATTCAAAACGATTCACCTGTCAGTCGGTCTCAATCGAGTCCAATAATTTTTTCCTAGAAGGGATATGAAAATACAGCATTGGTCATTTTACATTGTCATTGATTTCTACACTGATAGCTGTGTTGAAAACTAACTTCTAAATTTGTTTATCATCATTTTATATATTTTTGAACTGAACAAATTTGAATAGAGCGAGAGTTTCGTGATAAAGTGATGCATTTTTATGCATAATCCAAACAGATTTTTCAATTTATCTGCTTTTGTAGCGCCTCCTATTGCGTTAAACGAAAATTGCATTTTTAATTTATTGAATGTTACATTTGACAGCTCCAATCGGCTTTGAAAGGGATTGGAATCTAATTATTTCCGCTGCCTAATCCCATGAGATAAATTCTGGATCTGTCTTGCACAAATTGTGGTGGATTAATGTTTAGTGTAGTTCTGAAATATGCATGCCCTATAAGAAAAGCGACCGGAACTTCAAATGTGAAATCACAGTCGACTGAAAAATCACTACGTCTCAAATAGTAAAATCAGATTGCGGTCGGTAAAATCGCATTCGCGAACTAAATGGAATTACGGTCAGGCGGGGTCATACAAATTTCATCGAATTATCAGTTTCGATTTTAATGATTTCGTGTCTAGAGATTGCCTGGAACATTTCGGTCCTTTTTTATGTTTTAATTTCTGGCGGCTCAGCCTGAGGCTTCCGAAACACGAAAGGCAGTTAAGACTTATTTATTTATATATGTACAGTAATTTCCTTACAGTGAATCTAAAAATGCTATCTGTTTCTACACATCTCGTATAGTTTACGAGATACTTACAAAACGTGATGTATTTTTATCTTATCAAGGCAAATTTTATATATATTTGTAATCGTATAGATTCGTATGTTCTGATTTTCTAACTTTCAAGTCCCTTATTTTAAAATCGTTGGCCAGAATAGATAGGACTAAGGAATAAGACTAATCACTAAACCACTAAAATACAGCCATAAATAGGCCCAAGGTGACCGACCATCTTAACCAGGGACCCTTTGTCCGTCAACACGTCCCAATAACGAAATTAAAAAAAAAAATTATTTTGCAATTATTAACGATTTGAAAATAGGATATTTGGAGTCTACACATTTATTCTATTCCAGGCATATATGATTTGTCTAAAAAAGTTGAAAAGTGTACAAGCAATAAATTCGAAAATAAATTGTTCCATATATTAAAATTATTGAAATTTCAAACATTTTTTAATAAACTACATATGTCTGGATTCGCAAAAACTTATAGATTCCAAATATATTATTTTCAAATCGCTGATTCTAAAAATATATTTTTAAAAATTTGTGATATTTGCCTGGTCACGAACAAAGGACCCCTTTGCTGACAAGTATTCGGGTGAAATATGGTTTGTAGGCATCATAAAACAACACCTGGTTCTTTTAGAACTACTATCTCAGTAGCTATAAATAGAAATGTCAGAAAAGTGACTGAATCTCTATAAATAGAAATGTCAGAAAAGTGACTGAATCTGAAATTCTTGAGAGATTTTCTGGTAATTTTGTATCGGCAGGGGGACGGTATAACGCAAGTTTACAAGTTGTGAATTCACGAGCCGTTGTAAAATTATGTCGTCCGACGATGGAATTTTTTCCAAACGGGAATTTGTAAAATTTCCATCGTGGACGACATAATTTTACTACAGTTCGTAACTTCACAACGTGTAACCATGCATTATTACGTCCGACCGTAAATCGACATCGTTCGAGAATGCGATTTTACCGACCGCAATCTGATTTCACCACTTGAGATGTAGTGACTTTATAGTCGATTTTAATTTCACTCTTAAAGTTCCGGCAGGTTTTTGCAGGGTGTATAACTCTGAAATAACTTAACGCACTTTACCGATACTACCAGCCTCTGTTGGAGCATGTACTGGTATGTATCTGGGATAACAATGTTCTGCACTGGACTGCCAGTTGTGATCCTGTAAAAGTGAACCGTAGTATTATTCAGTACTGGCAGCCTGCGTGAGGGCGGAGACCAGTGCTGGCGCCCGTACTGGAAACGTGCCCGATTTTGCCCAAATATTTCTTGGGCGCCAATATGCCCCCAATTGGGCGTCCTACTTTAGAGGAATGTAATTAATTTATTAATTTTATTCCTTTTACATTAGGCTAGATGCACTCCGGCCATAAACATGTAATTTGATTTGCTGCTGCAAATTTTTAATTATGAAAACTTACGTAATGAAAGCATCTATATACGGACACTTTGTTAGGGCTCAGATTGAATTTTCCCAGGGTTGGCGCTGCACAGCGTGGACATTAGATGACAAAATATTAAAAATAATATTCCATCTCATATTTACAACCGACTTTAAAGTTTTTTTCTTTCAATATAAACTAAATAAATTCTTTAGAGATCTGTCAGAGCTGATTTTAGAAAAAAGTTGATACATTTTTTTTTATTTACGCATAAACTTTGCAAATATTGAAATTTTTAAGTTTTCAATCCATTAACAATGCATAAATTATTTAGTTTGAGTGATATTATGCGTAATCGATAAATACAGATTCGAGAAATACTAGTTAAGAGTTTAAAATAAGTTGATAATTTATTATTAACAATTGTATTGTTATAAACAGCAGTCTGAGATTTTCTAATGATTTTGAATATTTATAAAGTGACTTTTGTCCGTAATCCAATTTGAAGTCACACAAAAAACTGGGGGTTTTTTGATGTTGCTGGTCGAGTAAAAGTTGGTATCCTTCAAAACTTAGACTCCAAAGGAACTCTTTTTGAGGGTTCCTTCTGAGTTAATTTATATCCGATATATGGCCATTGGGGGGTGCCGACGTTTTCAACTGCGCATGTACCAAAAAAGAGCATGCCTATTTGAAATCAATAAATACTATGAATAATCATACAGATAAATATTAACAAACGTTTTTTATTGTGTTTTAAAACAAATGAAATTGAAAAAAAATATTGAGAGTAAAAAATATGGAATAAAGTAAGATTACTTCTATTATACATACTCCCCCCGTTGAGAGAGTAAGCGGTCTTTTGGATTGACAGTATAAACATTCCATTCTTGACGTACAGTTAATTCGTTTAGGTATTAAATGAATCACCGATTAAAAAGTGTCTTGGTGTCAGAACAGAAATATCGTTGACATCTGACGAAATAGGAGTCATTGGTCTTGAATTCAAAATCGATTCTATTTCGACAGAAAGAGTGTTGAATTCTTCGAATGTAGGGAGTTCATTTGAAGCTGCTCGCTTGAAATGATGCCTATAAGATTTTACGCCTCTCCTAGATGCTAGCTAAGGGTAGTTTGCCCACGACGTCTACACAAAGGCCCTCGGGGCCTCAGTAGTCCTTGCGCCCTGCCTACGGACAGGTCACTCTCTGTATCTTTCAATTTAATAAACAAAAGTATCTTACATTCAAGTTAAAAGAGTGTAATTTACTAGACCGTCACATAATTTTAGCGATCCCGGCCACGATCCATTTGATCGATACGACGTTCTTCGGGGATAAGGAAGAATCTGTGAAGTTTAGACAGTTGCGTGAAGTTTAGTGAATTGTGGCAGCATAGTCTCATATGTGTGAGAACCTACGAGGTTTCAAAAGATAGCGCAAGTAAACTACCAGAGCATATAAAGATTATCACTGAACGATTAATCTTTAGCCAAAAGAGATCACGCTAGTAGTGCAAATCAAGTGGAGGTACTAGTGATTCTTAAGAAAGAAAGGCGCGCCGCCAGCGTCTCTCAAACTTATGTTGCGTAAGTTTAGAGAGAAATTGTGATAATTAGAAAAAAAAGTAAGAACCAATACGCGGCTTCTTTCATCAACAAACGCCTACGTTTAGTTTATAAAATTAATCAAATACTGTGCAAATTGCGTGGCGATCCGAACGCTCAAGTTTAGAATTTGGCAATAAAAATACTGCATCACACTGGCGTTCTCAGCCTATAGGAAAAATTTAGTAGAGTACTAGATGGAAGAATCGGAAACAAGTGAAGAATTTTTAGGCAACCTTAATCCTGATTCTAATCCTTTCCTCACGGCTCGGGAAATGTCTGGCGAAGATTTAGGGTCCGGTTCGCAGGAAGCACCCACAACGATGGATGACCCCATAAAATTCATTATCAACAGCGAAAATGCTCAGCGCGCACGAGAAATCGAATATATCTCTAAACAGGGGAATTTGTTGTTAACGGAAGATGAAAGCTCTGGTCGCAACCCTAGAGAAAAAGATACCTGATGCGAAAATGGGGATTCATCAAAACCCGGAAATTCATCTCTTCCTGCGCAAGGAAGTAATTCATCAAAAGATCCTCCTCGCGAAATTATCGATGGCCAAAAATTAGAAAATTCATCTCTTTCCCCACTAGAAAATAATCGAACGCAACAAGGTGAAAATTACAGGCAAAACGCACCAGCAATAACCCAACATCCTCAGGAAAGCGTGCGAATGAATCGTTTTCAAGGCCGAGAGTCTAGTAACAGCTCTCGATCCCCGAATTGGCAGAGCAATTTCGCGACTTCTCAAGCGTCTCGTTCACAGGGAACATCCATTCCCGCGAAGGATGTCATCAGAACCGTCGAAGAATTGAGAGGACGTGATGATGTCGGTATCGAGGACTTTATCAAGTCAGTTAAACGTGCGAATTTGAGATGTTCGCAACTGGATTTACTTTTGGATTTTATCATAGTCGAAAAAATTAAAGATCAAGCAAAACGCGCTATCCGCTTCAGCTCAATAAATGATTACTATCAGCTGTTCTCCGCCTTGAGACAAAATCTAGGTATAATCAGTTTAGTTGAGTTGAGTCGGTCAAAACTTGAATCCGTCAAGCAAGCAGGCATGGAAACCGTTCAAATTATAATATGCGGTTCCGACAACATGATCATTAACTCATTTACGCGGTCCAAAACGAACAATCAAACCCAACCTCGCGACGTTTAGCAATTCAAATAGAGGAGAGATCGGCAAAAAAAAATACATTATGAACTTGAAGGATGAAATCGGCGCACAAGTTCATCCTTTGCGACTAAGTACTTTCAATGATGCACAGCAGGGAGCCTGAGAATCGGAGGTTCGGTAAAGGGGAAAGCATTACATTAGATACTCAAACGTTAGACCACCCGATAACAAACCCGTGACAAAACCGGTCTTTGTTCAACCTAGGACATCATTCCAAGAACAGAGAAAAATATTTGATGAAATCTGCACAACGAATCTCAATGCTACAGTGAAGACCGAAATTTTCCGTCCACCGAATCGTCTCCACAATTTACAGGTAGAAGAACCTCCAGAAAACGTCCTATACCCCCAAGAGGATCAACTATCAACGGAGATATAGTCTCCGCAATATGAGGGAGACTATTCTCAACTAGAGCAAACCTACATGGAACGAACAGAACAGGAAGACTTCGAGTGGACAGCTAATCTTCACTTAACCTAATCAAGGATGAGCTCGTTAATTCAAATCATCCACGTGAAAAATTTAGCAAAGTGTTTCTATGGAAAGGACCAACACGAAACAAATGAAATAACAAAATTTGAATCCCAGGGAAAGTAGCATGTATTTATTATTATACCAAATGATTTCCCACTACCCGAAGATGGAATTATCGGAGTTCCATTCATGTACTGCTATGAATTTAGCCTTTCAAACACTCATTTAGAATTAGACAAAGTTAAACATGAATTGCACGATGACGGGATATTAGCACCAAGAAACTCGATTAAAATACTTACCTTACAAGTAGAAAATAAACAGGGGCACATGCTGATTACAGATCTTTCGCATATTCCAGACTCAATTTATAGAATTCAGAACTACGTATTACGAATTCCGATTTCGAAACAGACAGACCAAATGATGATGCTCTCAACTACGGAGATTCAACCCAAGTACATAAGTGTTCAAACCGAACGTGAAGAAAAGGTACATTCTAGTACGACAAAGGAATTAGCCAAGAGACTACAACTTCTCCGAGAAAATACGAGACTCTCACAATCTCTCACATATTGAAGAAAAACACCGAGAAGGAATCAAAAAAATTTTTCAAAGTTATCACGATATTTTCACCTTAGAAGGAGATCCTCCTCCATGCAAAAATTTAGCAAAACACGAAATTATCTGAAAAGATCAGAGACCCATTAACATTCCTTCTTATCGCCAACCAGAATGTCATGAAGCGGAAATCAATCGTCAAATAAAAGAGATGTTGAGCCAGCGAGTGATCACTATGTCAAAATCACCTTTCAACTCGCCATGGTGGGTAGTTCCGAGGAGAGATGATGCTTCTCCACAGAAGAGATGGCGCATTGTCATTGATTTTAGGAAGTTATACGAAAGAACTGACCTAGATGCATACCCGCTACCAATAATCGATGCTATACTCGACCACTTAGGAAAGGCGAAGTTCTTTTCAGCATTTGATTTAAGCTCCGGATTCCATCAGATGCCTATGGATACAGAATAAAAAAATATACAGGTTTTAATACACAGGAATGTCATTTCGAATTCATGAGATTGTCGTTCGGTCTTAAGAATTCGCCGGCAAACTTCCAGAGGATGATAGACACAGCTCTTAGAGGTTTGGTAGGAAAAATTTGCTTCATTTATCTTGACGACATCGTCGTATTCGGCTCAAGCCTCAAAGAACACAATGAGAACCTCGTCATACTCTTCGAAAACTGCGACAAACGGGATTGAAGTTGCAGCCTGATAAATAAAAGTATCATAGACCAGAGTTGGAATATCTGGGTCACGTTATCACAGCAGAAGGGGTAAAATCAAATCCCAATAAGATTAAAGCGGTAAGGGACTTCAAAACACCCACAAATCCAAAACAGGTCAATCGTTTCTGGGACCCGCCGGGTATCATCGAAAATTCATGAAGAATTTCTCCTCTAGGGCTAAGCCACTCATTGACCTTACCAAGGAAAATCAACCCTTTCATTGTACATTAGATTGCGAGAAAGCCTTCGAAGATCTCAACAACTGCTTATGCTAACCGCCAGTGTTAAGATACCCACATCACAAAAAAACAATTTGTTTTAATAATAGATGCTTGAAATGTAGGACCACTCCATAAAACCGAAATGAATTACGACACAACAGAAGAAAACTGCTTGCTATAGCCTGGGCAGTTAAGCGATTAAGGCAGTACCGGTTAGGAAGAAAGCTCATAATCCAAACAGACAATCAGGCGCTGAAATGGCTCTTCAGTATTAAGGATCCAGCTTCTAAGCTATTCATATCGAGACTCCGGCTTGAGGGGTACCGGTATGTAGTCGAATATATAAAAGGGCACGAAAATACAGCCGCCGATGCATTATCGCATATGTATCCAACACGTGAGGGATACGGAGAACAAGGAAATGCAATAGAAGGTCCGGACATCAACACCGAACACGAACCTGTTGAAACGAGCAGTGAAAATGCTGAAATGGAGCCCATGCAGCTTAGATTTGTTGAACCCAAGTACGAAAAAGGTGCAGTTAAAGAATATCGGGCGTTGTAAATAAATCGCCTCCCTAACAAAATTAAAACAAAGCCCGTCGCTAACGAAAAAAATGGATAAAAGTAAGCAAACAGAATCTGTCTTCCCTTTTACGAATCCAGCTCCCGCATTATCGAGGAGAAAGCTGGATCAAACTGCTCTATAAGAAGATCAAGAAATTCAAAATTCGAAAATCTATTTGGTCTGTCGTCTGAAACCATACTATAACTGATTCCATGTTTTCAGAATGCGGACCGGCTGGGTCATCCTTTCACTCTCCTCTTCAATTTCCTGCCTCGTAGTGACTCCACTCCATAATTTCACTATTTTGCGGAAGATTTTGGCGACGCTAGATTATATCACGAAACTTGGTCCTTACATGTACCGTTTTACATATACAAGGTAAATACTAGGTTTAATGACGCGATGGGGCACTATGAGTGAAAAAGAAATAGTCAAGAACAGGTTACTCGGAAAAAAAATCAAAAACTGTTAACGCTCTCATCCAACTTACTTGTCAGCTGATATAATATACGTTCTCAAAATCTATTATCTAGTTTTTATTAGCTCAACAGAAAATCACGAATATATTCTAGTTTCTGAAAAATCTATCAACTTGACAACTAATTGTAAAAAGAAAAATTGAAGATATTAAAATCACCGAGGTATCACTTCTATGATGAAAAAGCAATTGTATATAAACCACCGAAGGTGCCATAGTTATTTTAAATTAAAGTGAAGTACTGAGCAAACAGATGTGTATTGCACAAAATCATATTTCTGTTCCGTATGCAAGTAACGATCTAGATTTATTGAACGACAAACTACTACCAATCCAAACATAGAATGATAACAAGAAATTACTGCACGCTGGTAGAAAATTATATGATATCGATAATGTTCTAAATAAAGTCAGAAATAAAGGTCGAACATGAACATGAACTGAAGCCACCACAAAAACTCATACGTACTTAGGTTATGTTTTTATAGTCATACATACGAAAACAGCCACGTATACCTTCAGTTTCTTTTGATTTCTATATTTACGTTCTTTAATATAGAAGGGACCACCATAGTCGATGCTCACTCTATTAAAAGGTATAGTTTTAGTTACACGAGCGTTAGGCAGATTACCCATATTGTACTCGGCCAATCTTGGTTTGGAACGAAAACAAATTACGCATTTTCTGAAGATTTTTCTAATTTGATTTCATTCATCTATAGGCCAGCACTTTTGATGCATAGCATATAAAGTAGTCTGCACTCCTGCCTGATAGTGCACGGAATGATAACTTGTAATTATACGATCATTCATAAAATTTGATTTAGGCAATATAACGGGATACTGCTTGTCAAAGGAAAGGTTAGCATTTTTTAAACGCCCCCCGACTCGTATTAGGCCTTCTGCACCAATAAACGGATCAAAGTTATAAATTCGACTTTTTTTTTGCTTAAGGATTTTTCTTCTGTTAAACTCTCTATTTCTTTATAAAAACAAGATTTTTGAAGAATTCGAATTATAAACGCTTCAGCATGATTTAACTCTACTGTTCTCAAATAATTCTTGTATTGACGATACGCGGGTAAGAACCTATAACAGCAATTACTCGTTTCAATTTCATAAATGAAGAAAATTTTTCTAAAAAGTTGATTTCAAGGACAGTTTTCAGGCATTTTAGCTTCTTTGTTCCAGGTTGTATACCCTCATAACTTGCCTCAAATTCCAATTTCGGCCAAAACTCTTTATCTTTACTTCGCCAAGTAGGCCCTTGAAACCACAATTTACTTTTTATGAAATTGTTAGGAAATTGCCCTCATGCTAGTTCGTCAGCAGGATTATCGCTCGAACGAACGTGGCACCATTGATTGATGTCGGTTTTACTTCGTATTTCTGAGACTCTGTTTGCTTCGAAAACTTCTAATATACTAGGCTGTTTATGTAACCAATGTAATACAATCTCTGAATCCGTCCAAAAAGTGATAGTGTTGCAAACGGTGGGAAGTGAATTTTTAACCTTTTCGTATAAATTGACCAGTAATAAAGCACCGCATAACTCTAATTTCGGTATAGAGAGCTTTTTGAAAAGAGCTACGCGACACTTGGAACAAAAAAAAGAGCGCACTGACTTTCCTTATCGCCGTTACGTGACCGAACGTATAAACAAGCTCCGTAGCCCTTCTCAATTGCATCGCAAAAATCATGTGATTCTGATTCCAGTGGATTTTTGATTAAAACGTTCCTTGGGAATAAAATATCATTTGCTCATTCTAATTGTTCGCAAAATTTTACCCAATTATAATGTATGGATAAAGGTACAGACTCGTCCCAGGTAATCTTTGCTTCTCAAAGTTCTTGCATTAATAATTTAGCGTACAAAATTATCAGACCGAGAAGACCTATAGAATCAAATAATTTTGCGATTTCTGAAAGAATAACTCTTTTGGTGATCATTTTATTGAAGTCAGGGCTTTTGAAGAAATGCATGAAAGAATCCCCTCTAGCCTTCCAATATATACCCAGAGTTTTACTGACGTTATTTTCGTTTAGTTTAAAATCATTATCAAGACTTTTCTCATTCACGCCTTCAAGTATATTAGGTTCGTTGGAAGCCCATTGCCGAAGGTTAAGACAAGCTCGACTCAAAAGTTGAGTGATCTGATCGTAAGTTTCTTGTGCCTCTTGAAAAGTAGAAGCGCTGGTTATCAAATTATCGACGTATACATCTTTTTTTAACAATTTTGCCGTTCGAGGAAAAGCATGACCCTCCTTATTAGCCAACTGATATAAACATCGAATAACGAGAAAGGCTGCTGGGGAAAAACCAAAAGTTTTCGTATTCAAATAATATTAGTTTATCTGATTGTTTTTTTGACAAAGAATTTTCTGATATTTACGGTCTTCTCCGCGAATTAAAAATTGCCGATACACTTTATCTATATCCGCTATGAGTACATACGAGTAAAATCTGGAACGGATTAATAGGGGAAAAAGATCGTGTTGAATGGTAGGACAGACCATTAATGTTTCGTTCAAATAAATTCCCGACGTGCTTTTTGCTGATGCATTAAATACTACTCTTAATTTCGTAGTAATACTAGATTCTTTAATAACCGCATGATGAGGCAAGTAAAAACCCTCAGCAACTTCAGTTGATTTCATTAGTGACATATGATTTAACTTTAAATATACTTGAATTACATCTGTATATTCTGTTCTGTTTAGACTCCCCTAATAACTTAGGCGACGTTTTGAAAGGCAATGCTATGATAAACCATCCGTCATGGTCTCGCGTTATGTGTAGTTTAAAGTGAGTTTCACACTCAATCTCTTCTTGAGAAAAATTAGACTGATCTGTTATTTCTTCGACAGATCAAAATGTTTCGATCATTGTTTTCAATTCCGTAAGCATGTAATCCGAATTTTTAGGTGTAATCGAATTCTTTGAAAATTCTAAATCGCCAGAAATTATCCACCCTAACCGAGGTTTTTGCAAATAAAGATAGATTAATTGAGCCGAGTGAAAATTAGGAAAAGGTTACTCCGGCCCTAATGAGCATATAAATTGAAGCGGGTACGTGAAAGTTTGGATCAGCAAGCAAAATGTTTTTTGGAGTTTGGAACACTCTTGAGGTATTGTTTGATTAGAGTCTAAATCTGTGATATTAGGAACGATGAAGATATTGAGGGTGCATTTATGCTCATTGTAAATTGATTTGAAAGTAATAGAAACCATGCCATTTACTGATGTTGTAAGATGATCAAGAGCACCAACAGAAAAAGAACATTTAGATCAGATGAGTTGCAATTTTTTCACAAAACTGATTGTAACGTTTGCATTCGCACAAGTATCAAGCAAAACCCGAGCTTGAATTGGATTTTTTTAATGTGTAAAGTTTCTACTATCGCACTCTGTAATGGCCTGGAGAATAATGGACCTTTTCTTTGTATAAGTGCCTGAATTGTGAGATAGGACTTCGTTTAGATTATAATCAATATTACTTATTTATGTAATTAAATATTACTTATTTATTTACTTATTACTTATTACTTATTACTTATTACTTATTACTTATTACTTATTACTTATTACTTATTACTTATTACTTATTACTCATAACTCATAACTCATTGCTCATTGCTCATTGCTCATTGCTCATTGCTCATTGCTCATTGCTCATTGCTCATTGCTCATTGCTCATTACCCATTACTCATTACTCATTACTCATTACTCATTACTCATTACTCATTACGCATTACTCATTACTCATTACTTATTACTTATTACTTATTATTTTATTTTTATTTTTTATACTTCAGTTTCTGTGTCTCTATTTTCTCCTTAGCATAGTAAAGATCGATAATTATCGATCTTTACTGCTAAGTGATAGGAAGCAGACTGAATCCCTACACAAGGGATGCGTTAAGCAACCACGTCACGCTAAGGCCCAAGCCTAGACGAAGAAGTGGGGAGAATAGCCAATGCTGTTACAATCCCCTTTTTAGATCGGGTTTAGTATCTGAATCTTTCTGATAGGTCTTATTTTAACAGGAGTAGTTTTGAATCTACAATCCATATCCCTATCATCTAAAATAGGAGCAGCGGTGTAATGTACCGCTGGAGATACGGTGACTTCAGTTTTGACGCAGAAGAAACCAATTTTTCTCGGTATAAATTGAGAGAGTGGCGCTAGCACGTTGCATTTGTATCCTATGAACGCTATGACTATTGCAATAGCAAGGTAAACTAGGTAGTGTACCCAATTAGTCGCATGTTCACTCCAGGTAGGTGTTCGTTTGTCCGTACTGACTTTATCTACTGCGTTCTCGATGTCATCGACCAATTGCTTTAGATTGTTTAAAATAAAGGGTCTAATTTCCTGAGTTAGCGGTATTAACTTCTCTTTTATAGAATCTAGTTGATCATCAGTATATGGTAGCGATAAGTTCTTTCTATAGCTATATTTCTTTGACGAGACTTTCCGTTGAACTTAATTTCAATACAATATTCAATCCGTTCAGTATACATTTGTCTTTGCTTACAATTTTCGTTGGACCCTGAATTTTAATTGTATCGTGTCCCGATTCACACAGCACATCAACATCAACTGGCTCATCGGGGATCAAAATATATCCATTGGTAAGTGCAATATAAGCAATTTAAATGATTTTAAAGAGGGAATATTTACATTCGTCACTGATACTTTTCACATTCGTTCTTAATATGCTATTTTCACAACTATGCGTTTCTGACATCAAGTAAGTGGGTTGCATTCGTTTGCACATTTTAATTTCGCTATAGTGTTTACAATTATCTAAAGATATTCTATCGGTCGGTACGTATGTTGTGTGTCCCTGTCCCATTAGTAGGTATTCGTAGTCTGGAATTATTGCCAGGAAGACAGAACGGATTTGTTTCGGAATAGGTATTAAATTCTTAATATCGTAAGTCTCTGTTTTTGGAATAGGAATATGAATGGAGTAGACAAACTGATTCTTTAAAATAGCTTATTAGGATTCTTGGCGTTAGAAGTTGAGGGTGAATTAATACGGGTTTCCCGCCATTTATTGCATCTATCAATAAGTTAATATCTTCACTCAACTCATGGACTCTCATCATGCAGGCCGTCATTTGATTTGAAATCGCGAGACTTTGGGTGTTTCGGGTTGTTCCGTTCACCAGCTGGTTCAGGCGGTTAACGTTTTCCTGACTATGTAACTGGCGAGTCTTAAAATCATTAGATGCTGAATTTAAAAAGAGTTTAATGATATTAGTTTGATTGGAAATGCTTTGTGACAATATCTTATGGTTGTTAAAGAATTTATCAAGTTCCTCGTTAATGTAGGTCATATCCTGTGAACTGAGAGTTCCAAGAAGTGTTTTTGAAACGTCACCTACAAAACTGAAAAATCATCTCTTTACGCGGGTTCTACCTAATAGCTGTTTCAGCAGATTTTTATGGTTTTTAAACGCTCTATACGCGAGTTGATCAGTTTGAGCTCAAATTCTTCAGGGCAGTCATTACAGAGGTTTGACGCAGTCGCATAAATGTGTCGCAATGAGACGAATCGTTCCTCTATATTATTCGTACCTACTCCAAGTATGATGTTCCAAGTTTCGTGATACAGACTAGCTTGTCCCAGTTCTTCTGAATAGATAATTACTCCGTCCAGGTTAGTTGTTGTGACTTCAGCTTCGACAGTACTTAGTAGCCACAAGAGGAATAGTGCCAAATTCACCTGCAAAATTATTGGTAATAAGGCAGAAGTTGATTAACGTGTATCCTAGTTCGCTTCTCGTTAAAAAGTATTCTTCTTTCCATGAAGGAGAGAGTTTGTTATCTTGATGGTTGTTAATAAGCTTGGCTAGATCTCCGGGTTCATACATTCCATGCGGTATGGCAATTCTCGAGTCTTGCAGTTTTCTATAATTCAGTTTCTGTGTCTCTATTTTCTCCTTAGCTTTCTTGAGGTGGTGTTCATGTCTACGCTTCCATAGGACGAGTAGTTCTTCATACTTGACGTTAGGTGTTGTACTTAGCATTGAGGATAAATTGGCCTCTCTTCCAAAGGTCAGTTAGAAGGGTCAGTATCCTGTACCGTCATGCTTCATAGTATTGTATTACATGCAGATTATTTTCACGTTTGGATCCCATTCAGTGTTATGGTCCTTGATGCTCGTTTTTAATAAATTCTTAATCGTTGAGTGGGCTCTCTCGAGGGCTCCGTTGCTTTGTGGGTGATAAACCGTAGGTTCAATATGTTTAATTCTAAACAGGTTTTCAAAGGTCTCGTTAAATGGAGGCAACTTATATAGGGATGTTTTCTGACTTCCTTCCCGTTCTTTGGATATGGTTCGCCAGAGCTTTCCACCTGCGTTAGGTTACACATTTTGTCTACTGGGTGTCCTATTAGTAATCCATTTCTTATATTCTCTGTGCAAATTTTCTCTTTCGTCCGTTAACCCTTCGTCATCTAAAATGAGTTGATCTGCATGCATGCGACGGCGAGAATAACTTGTTGACACATTATGGTTATGTTAACACATTTTCCTCTCTGGACATACCAGCTGTTTCTTGTCCTATTAATTCCTCTTCTCTTTCCACGTCCAGCTCAACTTCTTCTGGTGTCTTTTATACAAAATCTTCTTCTTATTGAACTAGAAATAGTCTAGATAGACAGTCTGCAGCTTCATTTTTCTTCCCTTCTACATGTTCGACAGTCTAAAGATATTCCTCCAAACGTAATCTCCACCGTAACAATCGTGAATTGATCTCGGCTTTGTTTAAGGTCTTTGATAGTAACAACAGGGGTCATCGTTTTGAGATAATACTGCACCTAGTCCGTGATGGGACGCGTCTGTCGTTAAAGTGAATTTCTCCTTGTAGTTTGGAAATCTCCGAATCGGAGCTGAGCATAATAGTTCTTTTATTTAGTCAAAAGATTCTTGACAATTCGTCGACCAGTCAAAAGGTGTCTCCTTCTGTGTTAGATTTGTAAGAGGCTTACAAATTTGAGAGTAATTTTTTATAAATTTTCTATAGTACCCTGCGAGTCCTAAAAAGCTCTGAACAAATATCCTAAATATTCGAGTTCCGGGCGTAAATACTCGCACTGGTCAGGCTGAAGTTTTAATCCCGTTTCTCTCAGTCTGACAAATAGGCTTACTAGGTTCTCGTTGTGTTCTTTTAAAGTTGAGCCGAATACGACAATGTCGTCGAGGTAAACAAAACATTTTTTTCCTACCAATCCTCTCAGGGCATTGTCCATCATCCTTTCGAAAGTAGCGGGAGCATTTTTGAGTCCACAGGGCATTCTGTTAAATTCAAAGTGTCCTTCTGGTGTTGAGAAAGCCGTATACTTTTTTTGAGGTCTCACTCATTGGGATTTGGTGAAACCGAGAGCTGAGGTCGAAGGCTGATAAGAATTTCGCGTTCCCAAATTGGTCCAAAAAGTCTTCAATGATGGGCAGTGGATAAGCATCTTTTTCTGTGTCTTCTTTTACCTTACGAAAATCGATTACTATTCGCCATTTCCTCTTACCAGACGCGTCTTCCTTTTTTGGAACAACCCAAATCGGTGAATTGAAGGGTGATTTTGAGTCTCTTATGACACCTTTTTCCTTCAACTCATCCATTTGTGTTTTTTTTTCCTCTTTGTGAGATTCAGAAAGACGATAGGATTTTAAATTTACTATTTTTCCGGTCTTTAAAATGATTGCATGTTCCACTAGATCGGTACGTGGAAACGGGTCTCCTTCCACGCCTCCTTAGAATCAAGTTTCACTTAAATGAGCAGGCTAAAGTTTGTAACTCAGAAACTATGGTTTGATGATGCCTCCTGAGTATTTTTACACAATATGAAAAAAATCGTTAGGCCCCCTTTTAAAATAACTCGATATTTGTTGTTTTTTGATCAATTTATGTGATTTTTTTTCTCGAAAGGAACAAGTAATAAGTAGCGTTTTCTGTACTAAAAACCGTCAATTTTGCGCCCAAAATAGGTTCCTGTGTGACTAATATTGCCTGACATTTCGATCCCTTTTAGATTTTCAAAAATATATGGAAGACATCAGTTTTTTCAAGATTCCACAATTCTGGTGCATTTTTCGAAAAAATCTAAAAACCAAAAAGAAAGTCCAAAAATTGCCGAAAAATTAAAAAAAAAAAAAGAATGTTCTAGCATGAATAGTTCAGAAGTTATGACCTCTTAAACTGATTTTTCAGTGAAAAAAACTTTAAATCTTTCTCTTTTTGCACAATATCTCATCCCCTGTACCTCCGACATGAAAGTTGTGTGACCTTAAATCAAAGAAGATTAAATTATCTTTAAAACTAAAAAAATTAATTGATTCTAGCTTTGACAGAACAGAAGTTATAGTCTCTTACAGCAGGCTGCTTTTTGTGGAATTCTTTTTACAAATTGAAAAAGCGAATTATGATAACTGTTTTGTTCCAACGTAATAACCCAATACATTTCTCATTCACTAATGGCATGCGAAAAATCATTTACTGTTCAAAATGCCGAGAGATTCAGTAACTCACGATGAAAATAAGAGACTATAACTTCTGTTCTATAAAAGCTAGAATCAATTACTTTTTTTAGTTTTATAGATAATTTAATCTTCTTTGATTTAATTTCAGGTCATAACTTCTGAACTATTCATGCTAGAACTTTCTTTTTTTTTTTAATTCTCCGGCAATTTTTAGACTTTCTTTTTGGTTTTTAGAATTTTTTTGAAAAATGGACCAGAATTGTGGAATGTTAGAAAGACGGATGTCTTCCACATATTTTTGAAAATCTAAAAGGGATCGGAAAGTCAATCAATATTAATCACACAGGAACTTATTTTGGGCGCAAAATTGAAGGGTTTTAGTACAGAAAACGTTACTTATTACTTCTTCCTTTCGAAAAAAGTCACACAAATTGATAAAAAAAAACAACAAATATCAAGTTATTTTAAAAGGTAACCTAACGTTTTTTTTATATTTTGTAAAAATACTCAGCAGGCATCCCCAAAACATAATTTCTGAGGTACAAACTTTAGCCTGCTCATTTAAGTGAAACTTGATTCTGAGGAGGCGTGCTTCCAGGTTGTAAATATCACTGTACCCTGTTATTATTTTCCACAATTTAGGAGCTTCCGTTTTTTCTACGTGCTTCAATCTAGTCTTGCTTAATGAATCTTGAATCCTTTTTAGCTGTTTTTTTTCCTCTGAAGTAATGCTTGTTCTATTTGTTTCTTTAATTTGCTCTATTCATTCGTACTCGATTTTTGTTGTATTATCAACGGGTCTTTTCCATAATTGTACAGGGGTACTACTAACTCTTTGTTTTATATTTGGTTAACACCGTCAGGGAATGATTTGTGATTTTCTATGTAAGTGTCTTGGTCTTTGTGAATTAATTTTATCCGGTTTATTTTGTGCTGTATTACCAGGAAAAAATGTACCGTCCTCAGAAAGGGGTAACTCCTTCTTGTCTACGTAAAGGAAGTCCTTAGTTAAATGATATTTATCAAACGTGTTAAAAAAGGGCAGGCCGATGATACCTTCCTCTGGTAAGGGGAAATCATCATCAATTATATGGAAGAGATGCAGTTTTCCTAAATATGGTATTCTTACCGTTTTACTTGAATGATGTATATCTCTCCTCATGGAAGAACGCTTTTTATATTAAATGGTGTTCTTTCTGCTAGGACTTCCGATTTCTTTATAAGATGTATCGCGGCTCCAGAATCTACTAACAATCTGTAGGAGCTTTCGTCTGAGTGTCTTCCATGTATGGACTGTAATCGTCCACTAATTGCTAAAAGTCTGCAGATTCCTCGTAGTGGTCTATCTGGTTTTGCTCTTCCTCTGTTACTTCGTAACATTCTAATGGGTTTTGTGAATCCCCCATATCCAGAATATTCCTTACTCCCGGTGGTCTTTTCTGGTTCGCTCCGTTGTGAAAACCCTGTTGCCTAAGTTTAGTTGAGCATTGTCTCTCAAAGTGGTGTGATTTCTTACAATAATTGCAGGTAATTTGAATTCTTGGCTGTAAGGGCATGGTTAGGAACGTCGGAGGGTTGGTTCCACCTTTGTGGTTGCTGGTTTCGTGCTGTGGGCGTTCCCGTGCTTCTCATCGGTAGTCTGTTGTTGTGAGGTTGTGTCGGTCGAGGTGCCGTCAAGACTTTTGTACGGAGACGTTCTCTGCACCACACTTCTGCTTTAAGTGCCTCCTGCCGAGCTTCATTCAAAGATCTTGGTTTTAAAGGTCTCACTTGATTACTAACGTCTTCTCGGAGGTTCATTACATACATTTTAGTAGCAGATTTTTCCTCCACTTGCGGAGCGAGTATTTTGACTGAATTGTATAAATTAACTCATTATAGGCACTTCTAAATCTTTAATTATAATTTTTCACGGTATCGTAATTTTGCCGTATAACTTCTAATCTGCTTCTACAAGTTTGCAAGGTAGTTGTAGTTGCTAAATCGTCCTAAGGGCACTGTACAGATCGTCATAACTGTTTATGGAATAATGTCTAATTGCTCTTTTAGAATACCCAATTATTTGTTCAGTTATGATATAATCTAGTAGTAGATTCGGTTGAGAACATCTGAGCTTCGCACGATTAACAGTGTTGAAGAAGTCGTGCACACCAACGTCATCGTGTCCGTTGAGAACTTCTACCGTGCGGATAATCTTCTTTGCCTGAGAAAGAGGTTCAAAGTTTTCTATCGCTACTCGTTGCGTCTGTGTGTGGCGTCGTGCACGGATGTAGGAGGCTGACTTGAATTCGACGATTGCCTCGCTGCTGCGTTACAGCTCTGTCTAGTGTCATACGGGGATACAGTCAAGTGGCTCTTATCGGCTGTTATGAAATGCGGTGATTGGTGACCGGGCCCAAAGGTGCCTGTTGCATTCATTTCTGTTACACTGCTGTTCGGCTCGCGTCTCGGTGTATTGTTATATGCGAGTGGCGTTGACTGGCACGTACCGTTTTCCAAGGAATTAGGGGCTAGTGGAGCGGGCCGAATGGTTCTTTTAGCTGGTTCAGGTGCTGCTTCCTCGTCCGAAGTTTCACGTTCCCGATGGGATTCGTCCTCTGTTAGAAGGGCATTGCTGATCCTAGCGAAATCTCTTATCGCGTTAGCTCTTTTCAAATTCCTCATGTCGGCTCTCATGGTACTTTGCACATCCTCGATTAATTGTAATTTACTCAGGATCAGCAATAGTGGATCCCTGGTTTCACCGTTCAAATCTTCCCTTAAATCTTCTGAAAACATGGTGGGGGCGGTTTTAAACGGATTGTTCAATCTCAGTGAACTGCTATCAGAATCCGAAGAAGTTTCTGTTTGTGTGTGGTATTGTGTGCTAAGATTTTCCTTATAGGCGTGGAATTGTACAATAATTGGTATATCTAAAACCTTCACTTACGGGATCGTGCTACAACAATGCCTCAAGGTTAATTCAGAGTAGATCGTTGGGTTATTAGAGGAGATAGAGGATGTGGAGCACCAACGTCGTACCTACTGACGCCAGCCTATGCACCGAAATATTTCATCATTTAGCCTCATCGAAAACGCCGATGCAATTTAATCACCGTTCGACGTATGCGTATCATTGTGCGAAACGTCTCTTTAAAAGACAACCATTCTTCCATCTTTTCACTAAAAGTTGGGAGTACCGTTTGAGGCAATTTGAGCTTTCTACGACTTGTCGATGCAACCGATACATTGCCATTTTCGATACCGGGGATCGATTCACGACTGACTGTATTAGCATTTGCACTAAATTGTGGCCATATCGATGTCAAACTATTGTGAGCTTGGGCAAGTATTTAAAAGGACAAATTTTGAATTGATTTTTTCTCAAGGCTGTGGTCTATTTCCGCATCGATTAATTGAATCTCATCGCATGATTCATGTAGATTAGACAGGCAGGAAAGGATTGAATTATATCTGATTTGAATTTCAGTGGCTTGAGTGGGATTGTTACGGTCAAATTGTGCAAGAAACTCTTGGAAGCAAGTTATATGTTCTTTAATAGATATACGCTTCTGTAAAAGCACGCTAAATCTATCAAATGCCTCCATTTTTAAAAATTAATGTGTAAATTTTGAACAATGAATCCTATAAATCATATGAGACTGAGCGACATGATTTGATGGACACTTAATTTGTGATTCAATGATTTGACATTCCTCGACGTACCTGATCCTGACCAGCAAAAGAATGATGTTTCAAAGGTGAGAGGTCTATTCGCGTCGTCTCTAAGCGCATTAGTGCAAGGTGTTTGATCGCATAGCTTTGTTGCGCATAGTTTCAGGAATTGAGTCGCATTGACTTGCTGTACGTATTGCAAGATATATCGCATAGTCTTGCATCGATCTCTCACTCACGAGATGTTCGAGCGCATTGTCTCCTGAGATGTTGAATCGAATTGATGAATTTGAGAAACGACTTGGTGCCCTATCGATCTCTCGCGAGATGTTTGAACGCATCGTCTCGTGAGATGTTGAAGCGTATTAAAGAATTTGAGAAAGGACTCGGTGTCTTTCTTTGACAAAAGCTTCGTGTGAATATCACTAATTATAGTAACTGTCCGTCGTTCGTATAGTACAATGAATAGTACAATAAATTACTTCACGTCAAACGTTCACTTTTGTCACTGATTGTCACTGTTCGCTGCCTTTTTGGTTTATATACACTACACTTGCACTGTTTATACATATACGTGTATACACAATGACAGCGAATCAAGAAAACTGCAGTTTTTTGCACGATTTTAGAAAAAGTTTAGAAAAAGTTCATTTAATGTCGTCTCGGAGGACCATGTAATTTTGTGTACTTTGATGTCTGTTCTTTCCATAATTTTTTATTACTAGAGAGAAGGATTTCGTACAATTTGTCTGGATCAGAAATGAATATAACATTAATTAAATTCTAAGGCCCAGAAGACAAGCTTTTATCGTCGAAAGTTCTTTCCAGGCTAACTCATTCGGCGGTCTCAGACCTCACACTTCGCCCCAAAGTGGGTCTAATATAAACAAAGTTTATCGACAATATATTATGATGAAAAGAAAGAAGGAATATATATTGAGAGTAAAAATATGGTATATATGTAGCATAGACGATCCTACATAACATGTGCAGGCTGGTTGAAAAATTAAAATTATATAAACTAAAATTACTTCTATCTTAAATATACTATATTTCTCATTGTTATGAATGTGGATGTACTGCTTCGGAATATCCCTGAAAAACAAACTGGAACAACTTTCAAACAAGAATTACCACAAACATTCAAATATTGCTTAAAATCTTTATTCGTTTAATTGTTTGTTTATGACAATCGTAAATATATGTCCTTTTATTTTTGTAATGCTTGTACATGTCCTGTAATGTGGTGAAAATGTTAATATCACTATTTTTCATCGACCGGTCAAGGCAGAATCCCTAAGGTGGAGAAGGCAAAACCTTAATGTTACCGTGGGCCTAGAGAGATGCTTGGCAAGTGGGCCGAATTGATTATAGAACCTTTACTAGCACCAGAATTTCTGTATCTGTTTAGGTTTGGCTTCGCCGTAAGGTTGGGAATCTTCACTTCGCACGATGGCACACCCTTGCTAGGGTCAACGACTTGCGGGCTCACGAAAGGAAACTCTTGGGATCAACGACTGGCCACGAAAGGATTTAAGATACTTTACTTTTCTAATTTTTTCTTAATGATATAAAAATCCTTTATTCTTTAAAATCATCATTTTTAATTCAAAAAGTCAAACATTCTTTGTCCGCGATCCCGCTGGAAAAAACTTGCTTTAATTTAAAATTCCGCTCATCGTTGAAAGACGAAGGCTTGGAAGGTCCGATGCGCGGCGGATTGGTCCATTCCAATCCCGTGCGCGCGTGCGCAGTCACTTCACTGAACGGCTGCTCACAGCCTACAGGACATCTTTCGGATTCCGCACGTAAGCGAAGTTGCGATTTTGGTGCCCTTTTCCTATTTAACTGTTAACTAATGATGAAAAGATATAACTAATCTTGCTTTGTATACTTGTTATCAGCATTTCAAAAAACGTTTAATTTATTGAATAAATAGAGTTTTCGTAGTTACGTTCGAATCCTGATCTTATTTTATTTAAGCCAGGCTCCAGAAACCACTATCCTCTAGTTATAAGCTTGCATGAGATTTCAGAGGATAAAATTATATTCGATATGGCGGAATTAACCGCCTGGCGTGTACCAAACACGTCCGTTAATGGATCCTCCAAAATGCACCGTTGTACTTCCGCTTGGGATAAAGCGTTTAATTTTCTTGACGTTTCAGCAAATCGGAGCAATTGAAGCGTACATTACATGGCGCCCGACTACAGTGGACCAGAAATGATTTTTACAAAATTTTAGCTTCTTTTATTCTTTTTTTTTTCAGCGAAAGATCCCTTTGGTAGGATCAAAGTATATACTTCCAGTGAAATATCGCAATATTATTTCATAATTATGTGTTTCTCTTATGGACCATTGTTTTTGTTTACCTATTATTTATTGCCCACTTTTATTTTTGGAAATTACAATCATTTTGTCTTTGTTTTTGTTTTCATTTAAAGAGAGCGCTAAAGCGCTATAAAAGAACAAAGTCCTTAAGCAAAAGGCACCTTAGCTAGTGTCGGGTAGGTAGTGCGCGTCCGCGTGTGAATTTTGGAAACTTCCAAAAATGTTGAAAAGAAAATAATTCATACGGGAGTGCGTTGATAGCTACGGTAGCTCGGTCGGATTTTTTTGGTTATGGGTCATTGATTAAATTCTCCTAAAAATTCTCTAAAGGAAACATCCATTTATATCTAGTTTCAATTCATTTCGACCGAATCCCGTTTAATACATGGTTTGTTTTCATACGTATATTCGCACGTGGGCACGCGAGAGAACCAGAGATTACAGGAGAGAACGTACAGTATCCCAAAATTATAGTACATAACGACTGTGCTGTGTTCTCTTGCTTCTTTTCCTTCCGCTTGTCAGAGTGCAACCAGTATCATTCTGTCTCTCCAGACACATAGCGTTGTCCCGTATGTGCTGACCGGCGTCGATGCCATGACGCCGTCTCTCTCCGTGCGTAGTGCGTTCTCTCTCCCGTGTCAACCGAAAACGGTGACATCATCGTTCTTACTCGTGGCCCGCAGTTTCCGCCATTTTAGCTCGCCTTCAGACGCTGACCGGCGTATCTTCACCTCTCCGCGCGGCAGTACCACTGCTGCGACACCGTCTCTCTCCGCGCGTAGTGCGTTCTCTCTCCCGCGTCAACCGACAACGGTGGCAGCATCATTCTTGCTCGTGGCTCACAGTTGCCGCCATCTTAATTCTTTTTTGCGCTCGGCTTCTACCAGCTTAATTCGTAATTGCTCGGATTCCTCCCTTCGAGCATGCATTTAAAGTCGATAGGCGAGGTAAAGTGACAGCTCGGTACCTAAGTAAAGCATCTTTGACTAATACTTGCCTTGTTTCTCGCTAGTTAATTTTTTATTTTAGACTAATTATCGAGTTATTTGGCGGGCTATGAATTTGTGTTTTTACTTTATTGATTGCAGGGAATTTTTTTTAGATTCGCTGGTTATAATGGCTCGTAATCCGGATCGGGATACTTGGATTTATTACTTAAATAAGTCCAAATTGCGATGCTTAGCCAACAAGTTTTGTATAAACCCGACCGGGCTAAACCCTATTTTGCGCTATAGAATTTTGCGGTACATAAGAGTACGCGATGGGGAGGTTAAAATACCATGGGATAGAATAGACACATATAATACGTTTGCGATGCAACCAGATGCTATTCAGGGTAGTAACCTGTCCGGTTAACGAATGCCCTCATTTTTCAAACATTTATGGGCATTCAAATAATCATGGTCTATCCTTTACGACTGGATTCGCGACTACCGCGACTACGACTTCAACAGTTACAACAACTGCTAGCACAGTTTCAATAGAGGAAATACGTAATGCCTAATACGTAATAATAATCTGGTTTCTGGCATACTGACAAAAGTCAATCTCACATTCCGGGCTACCCGTTTCAAAGGGTTCATATTACCCCGTGGGAAAATTTTACAAATGTCCCTAATGACATTTGGAATTCCACACGTCTATCAAGTAGCGGATTATCGCATACTTCTACGAATAATAATTTACGGGGACAGGTTAACTTCGAGGTTGTAAGCTTGTTACCATTATTATTAACGGGATTAGCTAGACTATGGTACGGCAGTTTAATTGCGGAAGGGAGAGTTCGGAATAGTTGGTTTGAATTTCAAGCTGATTTCAGAGATCGTTTTACCGGCGAAAATATAGATCCTAAAATTAGGGAACAAATTAGGACCCGAACACAAGGTCCTAAAGAAAGAATTGAAGATTACCTCACGTGTCTTTTCGGCATTTGTAATAAATTAGACTACCTTGGAACTAGACAGGAGCAGCTAGATAATGCTCACCGCGGTCTACGCCGCGATTATAAAAAAAATATTAAACGTCAGGACGCTAAAAATTTTGAGGAATTAGCCCATTTAGGCAAGGATTGGGAAGCGGAGTGGGCAACATTCGAAGAATATAGATCACTTCCTCCACCGCAGTCTTTATTTCTACCGGAATTTGCATATAAGCCCGGGAAAAGTGGGGGTATTGAATCTAATTCAGCGGCTACAGATGGCATACAAAGAAAATCTGCCCACTGCGCCGCAATAGAAACCTCTCCACCTGAACCCTTAGCAGCTATGAACCCCATAATTGATAATCCGGTTCCTAAAAACGACAATAAAAAGGGTAAAGGCAAAAATGAAAATAAAGGTAAAAACTCGACCAAAGCCGAACCGGTAGATGCTCTTGCGAAATCCTCTAAAGACACTTCTTCAACCTTATAAAGCAAATAAGCCGCAACTGTCCAGCACACGGGATAGCGGGCCCTCACAACCACTATCACCCCGGGTGATAGTGGTTGTGAGGGAGTCCGAAAACCCGACTGCCCTACTCCTGAATGTAAGGCTAAACGCAAGTCCTGAAAGAAAAAAGGGGCTCAGGATTAGAGGTCATTGCTGAGGCTACACCACCAAATATCGGCCTCCCTGCCATACCACCGGATTTCGGTTCTTTGCATGTTACCCCTTCTTCCTCCAAGTCGGTTTCTGGGGGGGGGGGAGCTCCCGTAAATCCGGTAGAGAGAAAATTTGGTGATGTGAATTCTGACTCGGATTCAGAGGGTGAATGTTACGCACTTGATTATGAGAAAATGAACGAGCATTACTTCGTTAAAATAGAGATCGGAGACACAGAATTAAAAGCTCTTATCGATTCGGGATTCGGTAAGTCGATCTTAGGAAATCAAGGTACCAACGCGGTCAACAAATTAGGCGAAAAAATTGTACCCTCTAGAATAGAGAACCCGGTGAAGATCGATACAATAGTGAAGAAGGTTATTTCTAGAGCAGTCATCAATTGCAAATATCAATGTGTGTTAGGCATGGATTTTATCAAGAATTTTAAGTTGATAGTGGACGGGAGCACTGATACGTTACAAATGGTCGCCGACCTCGCCACACCACACACAGCTACGATTGACGTGCTCTCAACCTTCCCGTATTACGAGAACAGCGCAGATGTCAAAGAGCTAACCGAGGAACAGACTGAAATAGTCAAAAATTTCATAACGAAAAAGGCCCCTAACCCTTGAAAATGAGGCAAAAATAATCTAGCCGAACACAAAATTGATGTGGCTGATCATACACCCATAAAACAAAAAGGGTACCGTCGCTCGCCCACGGTCTTGTCCGAGCTCAACAAAATCCTTGACAATTTGTTAGACGAAGGATTGGTGGAACCGTCAGATAGCCCTTGGGCCTCACCACCAGTGATGGTTAGGAAGACTGATGGATCCTATAGACTTTGCGCTGATTATAGGGCTGTTAATAAGTGTTCCAAAAAGGACGCTCATCCGTTACCACCGATGTCAAACATTTTAGATCGGCTAACTGAAGCCAATTATATCTCGACCGTAGATCTTACAATGGCATTCCAGCAAATACCCCTGGAGGAAAAGATTAAGGAGATCACTGCTTTCTCAGTACCAGGCCGTGGTCATTTCCATTATACTCGAATGCCCTTTGGCTTAACTAATTCACATGCGACCTTTCAGCAATTGATAGACCGTATAATAAGACACGAATTAGAACCACATGCCTTTGCTTAACTCGATGATATAATCAGTGTTAGTAAGACGTTCGAGGACCACATAAAATGGCTTACACTCGTTTTAGAAAGAGTAGCGGCGGCGGGCCTTTATATAAATCCGGAAAAATGTTTGTTCTTTCGGAATGAAATCCGTTACTTAGGATATCTGGTGAATAGCGAGGGAGTCAAGATTAATCCTGAGAAATTGGCACCTGTCGTTGATTGCCCAGCACCGAAGAATATTAGACAACTCCGGAGGTTCTAAGGCTCCGCGTCTTGGTACCGTAGATTTATACCAAACTTAGCTACGATTTCTGAACCGCTCACCCGCTTGATCCGCGAAAATTGCCCTTGAATTTGGCATGACGAGTAAGAAGCGGCCTTTCAGGCTATTAAGAAGGCGCTCGTCTCAGCACCAGTGGTCTCATGTCCAAATTTGTCTTATCCGTTTGTTCTACAAACGGATGCTAGTTCTACCGGCCGCGGGGCTGTCATCACTCAGACATATGATCGTGCGGAGCGAGTAATTGAAGGGACGGATAGAAGAATGGGACGTGCGCTCGATCGCCCTGAACTTTGTGCAATCTCCCGACAATTCCCGCTTGTCCCGTTCGCCCGTGTTTACATTAAAAAAAAGGTACAAATCGTTTATTCTCAGAGAACTGCCAGTGAGAAAGTTGTTCCGTAGGGATTAACGAATAAATCTGCGCAAGCAGAATATTATTTCGTTTTGTATATCACAAGATATCACGAGCTTAGTAAAACGAAATGATGCGCGCTGAGGAAACAGTTGCCGTTACTGCATATAGGTTGTGTATGAAAAATGTTGAAAATTTTACGCACTTACCTCGAAAGATATCTTGTGATATACAAAACGAAGTAATATGCTGCTTGGGCAGATGTATTCGTTAATCCCTACGGAACAACTTTCTCACTGGAAGTTCTCTGAGAATCAACGATTCGTACCCTTTTTTTAAATGTAAACACGGGCGAACGGGACAAGCGGGAATTGTCGGGAGATCGCATAACGTTCAGGGGCGATCGCGCGCACGTCCCGTTCTTCGATCCGTCCCTTCAATTGCATACGCTAGCCGAACACTTTCCTATGCTGAACGCAATTACTCCGTCACGGAGAAAGAGTGTTTAGCGGTTGTTTGGGCCATCCGGAAGTTTAGAGAATATTTGGAAGGTTTCCATTTCATTGTGATAACCGATCATAGCAGTCTCAAATGTGTTCAATCTCTTAAAGATCCTTCCGTAAGGCTTGCCCGTTGGTCATTGAGTCTGCTGGAGTATGACTTCGAGGTATAATACCGTAAAGGTGTTCAAAATGTAGTACCTGACTTTCTCTCCAGATTGACTCAGGACCAACACGAAGTAGAACAATCGGCACACATTTTTGTCACCGAGGACACTTGATACCTTAAATCAGTAGCAGATGTAGAGGGCGTACCACATGCCTTCCCAGCATTAGAAAACTGAAACTCATAACAATCCTCAGTCCGGTCACATGGGGGTCGAAAAGACCTACCATAGAACAGCTACCGTATACTACCGGTCAGGATTTTACCGCGATGTAGTGAAGTTTATCAAGTTCTGCGATACTTGTCAAGTTTTGTTGATTTCCGTCATCTTGCAACTTCTCTACAACTCGTGAACTCTTCAGCGTCCACGAAAGTCTTTTTTCCTTCATTCATTCAGGCGCACCGAGTTTTAGCCTGTAAATGAGTAAAAACATAAATCATCATCGATAACTGTATCTGAACTTATTCCAGCGCATCGAAGGTAATCCATTTGCGTATGCTGTCCACTGCAACCACAGTCCTCTGAGCTCGACCCTTCTTAAGTTCCCTCAAGTCCTCGAGTTCATAGCGCCCAGTAGCTGCTGATCTAGATTCCACCAGAACGATGCCCCTGCAGAGTATTGCGGTGGTTTTAACCTCTTGCTATCATACCGAGATTTCTGCCGCGATTGTTTCACCTCAGTGTGTAGTCTCGCCTCTTTGCGCATTTCCTTCAGGTTAATCTGGTCCAACGTGTCTTGGATCGAGTCAAGCAGTGCGTTATCTGCTGAACTCCTAGGTTTGTACCCATACAGCAGTTGAGCTGGACTCTTCTGGGTGGTTCGATTCATGGTACAGTGGATTCCACTCTGTACCTTCTTCACGTGATCGTCCCATCTGTCTTCCGGTGTGCCAGCACTAGTCACTGCCAGCGAATTGATAATGGTGATATTCAATTGTTGGGCCTGCCCATTTGCTCTAGGGGTGGCAATGGCATTGAGTACGTGTTTTATTCCATATTCTTGACAAAACTTCCTAAAACGGTGAGACGTGAAGCAGGTTTCTCTGTCGCTCATTATCCGTATTGGTACTCCGAAGATTTCAAATACTTAGAGCAATGTCTTCATGACCCATTTGGTCCTGGTGTCCTTCACTGGCTCAATGATGCAGAATTTTGTAAACCGATCAATTAAAGCCAATATTTGTGTATTTTTTCGTTTGCTTTTTACAAAAGGACGAACATGATCCAAATGTATGGTATGAAATGGGATTGGGACTTTTTCTATCGGATGCAGCAGGCCCGACTTACGACCAGTTGTGAATTTGTAATACAAGCAATTCAAAGAAGCTTTAACGTATTTAGTGACAAACATTTTCATACCTTTAAACCAGTAATTTTGCTTGATTTTCTCAATTGTCTTTTCAGCCAAAAAATGCCTTTTATCATCATAGTGCATTTTCACAATATCAAAACGAGATGCACAAGGCACCATTCCAAATGGCGGATCCATTATGGCGGACAAATTTTAGGAAAAGTCATTCAATCTTTTCAACACACGGTATTCTTACGTTTTTGAGGTCGCTGATTACAATACTCAATTCAGGATTTTGAAATGCAACATGGCTGATCCTATATGGCGGACAAATTTAAAAAAAAAAAACTTTTACGTCGACAGATGCCCCAATAATGCATTTTTTTATTTAATTTCTTAATAAAATCATAAAATTAGTCAAAAAATTATGAATTTTGCTGAAATTATCATGAAGTTCCTAATTAAAAAAGCTGACATCGAAAAACATGAATTCTCCTGTCGACAAATGCCGGATTAATGCATTTGTTTATCAAATTTGTTTATAATATTAACTAACTTCCAAAATTTCCCTGTTATTGACGAGCAGCGAAAACATAAAATAGAAAAAATAGCCATTTTTTTCGTCACCATGACGCGACGCGACGTCCCAAACAAAATAACGCCCAATACTCATTCATCCGCAGCTATCCGCAGCTAATTTTTTCAAGAATTTTTAGAAAAGCGTATCTCGAATACTATGCAGGTTTCCATTAAACAGGATACTACAGAATAATAATAATTATTATTAATTAACATCTGTCATATGTTGAAATAATTGAATGCAAAGTGCCTTACATAGTTTTCCACAAAATTATTATATATTTATAGAAATATGTCAACGAGATGGAATGTTCCGAGTTGTTGATTTGAATTATACATACCTTTACTCGATGAATCCATTTTGTTGCGTTGCAAATCGCCGAATCAAGGCACTGAAATGTGACGTGAATATGTACAGAGGGTCCAGAGACAGTGTGGCAACCTACCATCGACGAAAAATTCAAGTTCTCTGGCTTTGACGTTAAAAAAGTAAGTGAAGAAGAAATTTTAGCTCAATGAATGAAGGACCACTTTAAAGATCGAAATGTTGTACGTTAATGTGCCTGAAACGAATATGCCAAAAAAAATGTATAGCTCACAGCCCCGAAAATCTGTTAAAAAGTAGGGAAATTTGACAGCTTTTAAAGACAGTGAACTTTGGAACATAGTTTTTTATTGAAAAAATGATAGAAAAAATCTGAAAAAATTCATGGTGGTACTTTAAACATTTCTAAACAAATTGCAGTTGAAAAATTTGCAGAATAAAACAAATTGTTCGTGTTTTGTACACAAATATACAACTGTACTATCTTCAGTTATAATGAAGATAATGAAGTGATTTAAATTAGAGGTAGTTAGCTGAACTATTTGTAGTTATTTACTATTTGAAAGAAGTATGTGCTTCTTTTTATCTTCCTTCAAATTGCGATATTTGAAGACAGTTTTTTTTACTGAAAAGCAAGTGTAAGAAACCAGCGGGGTGCCTTTTTTTCATGGGATCGTCCTCGTCTTTCTTGGAGGCACATGCTGAAAAAAGAGGAGGACGATCCCATGAAAAAGGCGCCCCGCTGGTTTCTTACACTTGCTTTCCAGTATAAAAAACTGTCTTCAATCTCTGAAATCGTGACGTGATCTCCTGTAGACCCTTCTAGCAGACGAGTTCTGATCCCTTAATCTTTCCCTGTCTCGCCTACTCTCTCGCATCCTGTCACCATGATCACGAGATCTACTTCTTCTCATTTTAACAGTTTAATTGTTCACTGATAGCACTGACACTCATTCACTGCACAAGCACTGTTTATAAATTTCACTGTCCACGAAGTGAGCAGAAGTGTATCCCACTTCTGATTTGTCGCGTTAATTTTTAGTGACAATTAACATTCATTAAAATAGGAAAGTTTCTACACAAAGGACGAATACAAAGAATATCGTTCGCTACCAGTTAGAATACAATTTCAATATAATTTATCAATCAGAGGAGCCCTTAATTCAACCGCGTCCTCGAAACGACTAAGAATTGTTTATATAAACATGTAATAATCATTTGGGCAGGCGACACCGATGGATGACTCATGCTGATTCATATGGTGAATAATGCGCTCAGGCGGATAGCGACTAAGCAATGGGATGTGATATCATTAAAATATCCCTCATCAGATGATAAAACTTATCATAATAATGATCCACATTCGCTCTGAAAATATGCTCCGAATGCTCAAATGCCAACTTTGATTTTGAGGTTCTGTCGAGGGGTTGGTCACTAAAAAGTCAGGAAGTCGGCCGAAATCATATATACTCGGCAGGCCCCCCAAGCTGGAATTTATTTCACCAGAACAAAGTCTTGGGCAGATAGTTCAAAGCCCTGTCGCCGAGGTGCTATATTTACCACACACACAAACGAACTTTGTGTCACCGATGTCCCCAGTTAGGCCGCACACAACCTCATTTTTTCTTAAACTGTCAAAAATGTGACAAACCTCTGAAAATAATAATTAATAAATATATGTTTTCATGTTGTCGGGAGCAGGCAGTGCACTTTTTTAAACTCGCAATATGTAATACTTGTACTTCACCACTCTCCCCTCTCATAGATTCTAGCTAAGGGTAGTCTGCGACGCCTACACAAGGCCCTCGGGGCCTCAGTAGTCCTTGCGCCCTGTCTACGAACAGGTCACTCTGTATATCTTTCGGTCAAATAAACAAACGTATCTTATATTCAAGTTAAAAAGAGTGTAATTTACTAGACCGTCACATAATTTTGGCGATCCTGGCCACGATCCCTTTGATCGATACGACGTTCTTCGGGGATAATAAAGAATCTGTGCAGTTAATTCATTTAAGTGAAGTTTTGTGAATTGTGGAATTATAGTCCCATATTTGTGAAAACCTACGAGGTTTTTAAAGATAGCGCAAGTGAACTACCAGGGCATATAAAGATTATCATTAAACGATTAATCTTTAGCCAAAAGAGATCACGCTAATAGTACAAATCAAGTGAACGTACTAGTGACTCTTAAGAAAGGAGCGACGTCACTCTTCAAGGGAGACACCGCGGGAGGCAAAGAATTTCCCGATTTTCCGGCCAGCTGTCAGCCTACGGAGCTGCAGCATCCCGCCTGATCCTGCCAACGTCAGCCAGCCTACCATCGATTCTCAACTGCGCCAGCGTCTCTCAAACTCTTGTTGCGTAAGTTAGATGAAAATTGTAATTATTCGAAAATAGTAAGAAGCAATACGCAGCTTCTTCTTTCAACAAACGTTTACGTTTAGATTATAAAATAAAAAAAAAATAAAAATATTTTTTTAAAAATAATTTGCGTCGTCATCCGAACGAACAAGTTTAGAATTTTACGATAGGAACACTACCTCACACTGGCGTTCTCAGCTTATAGAAAGAACTTAGTAGAATACTCGACGGAAGAATCAGAAACAAGTGAAGGATTTGTAGCCAATCTTAATCCCGATTCTAATCCTTTCCTCACGGCTCGGGAAATGTCTAGCGAAGATTTAGGGTCCGGTTCGCAGGAAGTACCCACAATGATGGATGACCCCATGAAATTTATCATCGATAAATTGATTAGTATGGAAACTTCCCAAAAGCAAATTCAAGATGTATTACGAATTTTAAATAGTGAAAATGCTCAGCGCGCACGAGAAATAGAATATATTGCTAAACAGGGGAATTTGCTGTTAACGGAAGATGAGAGATCTGGTCACAACACTAGAGAAAAAAATACCTCATGCGAAATTGGGTATTCATCAAAACCCGAAACTCCGTCCCTTCCTCCGCAAGCAAGTAATTCACAAAAAGATCCCCCTTGCGAAAATCTCGATGCCAAAAAAATTAGAAAATTCATCTCTTCCCCCACTTGAAAATAATCGAACGGAACAGGGTGAAAATCACAGGCAAAACGCACCAGCAGTATCCCAACATCCTCAGGAAAGCGTGCGAATAAATCGTGTTCAACGTCGAGAGTCTAGTAGCAGCTCTCCATCCCTGACTCGGCAAAGAAATTTCGCGAATTCTCAAGCGTCTCGTTTACAGGCAACATCCATTCCCGCGACAACGTCCATTCCTGCGAAGGATATCATCAGAACCGTCGAAGAATTGAGAGGACGTGATGATGTCGGTGTCGAGGACTTTATTAAGTCAGTTAAACGTGCGAAATTGAGATGTTCGCAACCGGATTTACTTTTGGATTTCATCATAGCCGAAAAAATTAAAGATCAAGCAAAACGCGCTATCCGCTTCAGCTCAATAGATGATTACGATCAGTTGTTCTCCGCTTTGAGACAAAATGTAGGTATAATAAGTTCAGTTGAGTTGAGTCGGTCAAAACTTGAATCCGTCAAGCAAACAGGCATGGAAACCGTTCAAAATTATAACATGCGGTTCCGACAACATTATAATGAACTCATTTACGCGGTCCAAAACGAACAATCTAACCCAACCTCGCGACGTTTAGCAATTCAAATAGAGGAGAAATCGGCAATAAAAAAATACATAATGAACTTGAAGGATGAAATCGGCGCACAAGTTCGTCCTCTGCGACCGAATACTTTGAACGAAGCACAGCAGGAAGCCCTAGAATCCGAGGTTTGGTATAGGGAAAAGCATCACAGTAGATACTCAAATGTTAGACCACCCGGTAACAAACCCCTGACAAAACCGACGTTTGCTCAACCTAGGTCAGCATTCCAACATGCCCCGTCCGCTTCAAAGTACCCAAGCATTGACAACCCTCCAAATCACTCTCTGCCTTTACAACAGAGACTTCAAATGTTTTGTAAAATCTGTAAAAGATCGGGACACAACAAATCCCAATGCTATAGCAAAGACCGAAATTTTCCGATAGGACACTCAACATCCCGCCCACCGAATCGTGTTCACAATTTACAGGTGGAGGGAGAACTCACAGAAAACGTTCTGGACTATCAAGAGGACCAACTGTCAACAGAGATAGAGTCTCCGCAATATCAGGAAGACTATTCTCAATTAGAGCAAACTTACATGGCACAAACAGAACGGGAAGACTTTTAGTGGACAGTGGATCCTCACTCAACCTAATCAAGGATGAGCTTATTCATTCTAATCATCCACGTGAAAAATCTAGCAAAGTGTTCTTTATGGGAAATGACCAACACCGAACAAATGAAATAACAAAATTAAAATTTCAGGGAAAAGAGCATGTGTTCGCCATTGTACCAAATGATTTTCCACTACCCGAAGATGGAATCATCGGGGTCCCATTCATGTATAGTTATAAATTTAGCCTTTCAAACACTCATCTACAATTGGACAATTTTAAACATGAATTGCACGATGACGGGAAATTTGTACCAAAAAGCTCGATTAAAATAATTACCATGCAAGTAGAAAAGAAACAAGGGCATATGCTAATTACAGATCATCCACATATTCCAGACTCAATCTACAGAATTCAGAACCATGAATTACGAATTCCGATTTCTAATCAAACAGAACAAATGATAACGCTTTCAACTACGGAAATTCAACCCAAGTACATATATGTTCAACCCGAAAGCGAAGAGAGGGTACATTATATTACGACAAAGGAATTAGCCAAGAGATTAGAACTTCTTAGAGCAAACACAAGACTCTCGCATATTGAAGAAAAACACCGAGAAGGAATAAACAAAATTGTCCAAAGTTATCACGATATTTTTACCTTAGAAGGAGATCCTCTCCCATGCACAAATTTAGCAAAACACGAAATTATCTTAAAAGACCAGAGACCCATTAACATTCCTTCATATCGCCAACCAGAATGCCATAAAGCTGAAATTAATCGTCAAGTGAAAGAGATGCTGAACAAGCGAGTAATCTCTATGTCCAAATCACCTTTCAACTCACCATTGTGGGTCGTTCCGAAGAAAGCCGATGCTTCTGAAAAGAAAAAATGGCGCATTGTTATAGATTTCAGGAAGCTAAACGAAAGAACTGACCTAGACGCATACCCGCTACCAATAATTGATGATATACTCGACCACTTAGGAAAGGCGAAGTTCTTTTCAGCATTTGATTTAAGCTCCGGATTCCATCAGATACCTATGGATCCAGAATCAAAAAAATATACAGGCTTCAGTACACAGCAAGGTCATTTCGAATTCGAGAGATTGCCATTCGGTCTTAAGAATTCGCCGGCAACCTTCCAGAGGATGATGGACACAGCTCTTAGAGGTTTGGTAGGAAACATATGCTTTGTTTACCTTGACGACATCGTCGTTTTCGGATCAAGCCTCAAGGAACACAATGGGAACCTCGTCATACTCTTCGAAAGACTGCGACAAACGGGATTGAAGTTGCAGCCTGATAAATGTGAGTATCTCAGACCAGAATTGGAATATCTGGGTCACGTGATCAGAGCAGAAGGGGTAAAACCGAATCCCAATAAGATTCAAGCGGTAAGGGACTTTAAAACACCCATAAATCCAAAACAGGTGAAATCGTTTCTGGGACTCGCCGGGTATTATCGAAAATTTATTAAGAACTTTTCCACGAGGGCTAAGCCACTCATTGACCTTACAAAAGAAAATCACCCTTTTCAATGGACATCAGCTTGCGAGAGAGCCTTCGGAGATCTAAAGAACTGCTTATGCTCATCGCCAGTGTTGAGATACCCTGATTACAAAAAGCAATTTGTTTTAACAACAGATGCTTCAAATGTAGGTCTCGGGGCCATCCTTTCTCAAGAAGGTCATCCCTGCTTTTACATTTCTAGGACACTCAATAAACCTGAAATGAATTACGACACAACACAAAAGGAACTGCTTGCTATAGTCTGGGCAGTCAAACGATTAAGGCAATACCTGTTAGGAAGAAAGTTCATAATCCAAACAGATCATCAGGCCCTGAAATGGCTCTTTAATATTAAAGATCCAGCGTCTAAACTACTCAGATGGAGACTTCGCCTTGAAGGTTACCAATATGTAGTCGAATATATAAAAGGGAAAGAAAATACAGCCGCCGATGCATTGTCGCGTATGTATCCAACACGTGAAGGAGACGGTGAAGAAGGGAATGCAATAGAAGTTCCGGACATGAGCACCGAATACGAACCTTCTGAAACGGACAGCGAAAATGCTGAAGTGGAACCCATGCAGCTTAGATCCGCTGAACCCAAGGACGAAAAAGAAGTAGTTGAAGAATATAGGGCATGGAAAAGAAATCGATTCCCTAATAAAGTTAAGACAAAACCTGTCGCTAACGGAAAAAACTGGATAAAAGTGAGCAAACAGAATCTGTTTTCCCTTTTACGGATCCAACTCCCTGATTATCAAGAAGAAGACTGGATTAAACTGCTTTATAAGAAAATCAAGGATTTCACAAACCGCAAGAACTGGAAAATCTTCAAATTTCACATGGAAGACCCTCTAATAATAAACACTGAAAAAGTGCGGTTGCACGACATGCTCAACTTTCTTCTTCATAAAAAATTCCCAGAACATGCATTCTTTGTATGTGATCGACCAAACAAAGAGTTAACGAGAGAAGACAAAGAAAACCTTCTGTCTGAAGCACATGGAAAAATCGGATCAGGTCACTTTATAGAAAACAAAACCATAAAGCGACTCAGGGAAATTATCTCTTGGGATAATATGGAGAATGAAGTCATCGACTTTATTAAGAAATGTGACATCTGTCAAAGATAGAAATTGACACGTATTAGGCCGAAAATCGAAGCAGCAATTCCCGATGTGCCAGTGGCACCTAACGATAAAATTGCAATGGACATTTTTGGACCACTGCCTGTAACACAATCTGGACACGAGTGAGTCAATCATAACACAACTGATGGATCACTACATATACATATTTTCTTCTCCGAAACAGATTCTGACTGATCAAGGAGCAAACTTCGTATCAGAATTGGTCCAAAAATTTGAAAATCTATTTAGAATTAGACACATAAAAACTACAACCTTTCACCCTCAGGCGAATGGAGCATTAGAGAGAACCCATGCAACGGTGAAGGATTTGTTAAAAACCTTTATCGCCGATAATCAAACTGAATGGGACTTGAACCTCAACCTTACTTATTTGGCTTATAATGTAGCAGTTCATGAAAGCACTGGGTTAACACCTTTCGAGATGACCTTCGGAAGAATAGCAAACTTGCCTTCGATTCTTGCCACCACCAGTTCTTTAAACCATCAAGAACTCTTGGATATGTGGAAGAAGCGGCATGAAGCCTATCTAGCAAAAGGAAAAGAATCAATCCAGAGGACACAGGAGAGATTAAAGAAATTACAGGATTCGAATATTGTCATTTTTGATCCTATTTTCGGTGCCGGAGATCTTGTACTTGTCCATAACGAAACTAAAAGAAACAAGTTAGACTCAGAATGGTTGGGTCCAGCAACAGTAGTACGGCGTTCCAGCCAAACTAATTACGAAATTCTTTTTGAAAATAAATACCTCATAATTCATGCAAATCGTCTGAAACCATACTATCAATAAACTCATGTTTTCAGAATGCGGACTGCCTGGGTCATCCTTTCACTCATCTCCTCCATTCCCTGCCTCGTAGACTATTATACAAAAAATATTTCTGTTCCGTATACCAGTAACGATCTAGATTTACTCAACGATAAACTACTACCAATCCAAAAACAGATTGATAATGAGCAATTACTGCAAGCAGGTAGAACATTAGATGATATTGATGATGTTTTAAATAGAGTCAGAAATGAACGGCGAACACGAACATGGACTGAAACCACCACAGAAATTCTTACGTACTTAGGTTATGTTGCGTTAGTAATAATAACCTTATTCTCCATGTATAAATGCGGATTCTGCGATCTGGTACAAAAATGTCTACCGAAAGTCTGTCTCAACCTATTTTGTACAACGAACAACATAAATAATAACGCAGCCCCAACGCCAACTATTGTTACCTACGTTCCGCAGGCTCCTCCTGCACATGAAATTGAAAATAGTGAGCCGTTAGTAGCACCTAAGGTCGTTAAATTGCGTTTTTCAGGAGCAAAACGAGTCTAACGAAGGGGGTGTAATACTTGTACTTCACCACTCTCCCCTCTCATAGATTCTAGCTAAGGGTAGTCTGCGACGCCTACACAAGGCCCTCGGGGCCTCAGTAGTCCTTGCGCCCTGTCTACGAACAGGTCACTCTGTATATCTTTCGGTCAAATAAACAAACGTATCTTATATTCAAGTTAAAAAGAGTGTAATTTACTAGACCGTCACAAATAACAATTCTGTCAAATATATATTTTTATTTTAAAAAATCTTGTGGCAAAATTGAGAAGATATTATCGTACTGACGTTACCGTAACCCTACATCTTTTATAAATTTTACAAAAAGCTGACGTTTTCTCCAGTAAATTCATTGATCTTATTTGTTTACGTTCAATAAAAGAGCATTATTTTATAATTTTTATAATATCCATACATTTTCGTTAAAATATATACTATTTAATTTTTGAAGAACTAATATTGCGAATTTAATCAAATGCACATCCTTATTTGTTATTTCCACACTGTCAATCAGTATATTTATTCAATATTATTATTGATTCTTTTATTCATAATCGTGATAAAATTAAAATTAATAAATTTACTGGCAAAATCGACAACCCTTTTTCAAAATGTATGAGATGGATGAAGGGCTATGATCAAATCAATGCTATTTAAAAAAATATATTTATCTCAATTTTTCCAGAATATTTGGTTAAATTAACATTTAGTTTCTACAAAATTAATATTGCGTGTTTAAAAAATACACTTACTGCTCTCCACATCATTGAAAATATATTTAATAATTATTTTTAGTGATTTATAACCTATGTGACAATTTTGTCTGTGTGGCGAACGTAGCGTCTCACCGACAGGGGTTTGAACTATCTACACAAAAATTTGTCCTAGTGAAATACATTCCAGCTTGGGCGCCCTGATACTCGGTGAGGGGCTAAGAATTCGCGAAGTCAAATGTACACCTTCGCTGGCAGCTGGAGATACATGACTTCTCGTAATTATGTGGGACTAAAACTTGGAGTAACCAAGCAACTGTGCAAGTCTCGTAGTCATATTTAATAAAAGTGACCAGCCCCTCGGGTTCTGTTCTGATGACCATCGTTAATAGCCAATTCTCTCCGTTAACCGCTAAGGCTAATTGCTCTCTTCAATCATACTTTAGATGATAGTGGAACATAAGGTACTGATCAAATTAGGATAATCACGGATTAATATCTTAATCGGATATCGAAGAATCGATGAACGATTGCGATAAACGAGCCTTGCGTTATTACGCAAGGAATTCCAGTACCATTTACACTATTAGGATCATTGTGCAGATGAGGGACACGAAGAAGTATTAGTTGAAAGTGATTGCTCCTTGCAGAATCACTGATGATCTAAACTTGGCCTTGTGCCTTGTCATCGAGGATTAGCTGTCGAGATAATGCTAAGACTAGAGCTTCCTATCCATGACTAACAGAGAAACATCAACATCCTTTTCTTTTGGTGGATTCTACACAGCCGGCGCCGGCAAAGAACGGTCTTACCGTCGCACAGTGTGAGGAAACGGGATATTAGTGTTCATAATCTACTAATGCCCACAATTCTTGACCGATTTTTATTATTTTTTTAATGTTCAGGATTAAATCATGTAGAATTACTTCAGGCCCGATTTTTTAATTTCACCCTGTGGATTTTATCATTTAAACAAATAGAACGTCCAAATTGGACATTTTCGACTATTATTTGTTTTCTCCAAAGAAAAGACTTTAAAAAAGTCGCTATCCATTAGAATCATTGCAGATACACGTGAAGAATATAAATATTTAGTTTAAGATTTGAGCCAATTGTTATAAACAATTTATATAAACATTTTTGGCCATAAGGTATGGTCATAAGGTGCTCAACCGCAACAAAAAACTTTATCTTGATTAAAAATGCCTTAATATCTCTTAGGAGTATTATTCAGTGTGGAAAATAACCATTAGTAAACAATTACAATTATTATGAATATTCTAATAAACAAATTGTATACTTTCTTTTTCGAAGTTATGTTTTTCTCATCAAACGATTTTCAAATTAATCCTAAATTATAATAAATAGCTGCAGAAAAACATAAATGTTAAATATTTGTATTGTTAATAACAATATTATGAACAAACAGAAAAATTTAGCTTTTTCCATCGGGAGAAAAATATTTTTTTCTGCTAAAACACGTTGCAGCTATCTCAGTTAACAACAATATTTTAAATAAACAGTTATCTATAGCAATGTTACGTCAGAATGAGCCGTTTTTAAATTATTTTAATGCACCTTGATGGAGGTAATTGCTAATTAATATTATTATTAATAAATAATAATAGTAAGTTGTAACTTTTATGAGCAAAATATTTAAGACAAATTATTTTGCTATACTATAATATTCTATGACAAAAATTTTTTCTTGAATAAATCTTATTGGACCAGGTGAAGTGTACCTTAAAGTTTATGAATTTGCCTAAATTCTTAGGCAAATAGAATTATTATGTCTTCTTCTGAATTAGGTATTCCATTGTTGCTTATCGAGAATGCTGGTATTGCACAATAATTCTTGAGGAGTGAATATACTAAATTTGGACGTTATTGACTTATGGTAGTTTAAAATAGTATATTTTAGCTTAATACTGTTCTTGAATTACAAGTATGCTACTATTTTTTATCATTCATTCAAATTTATTAATAATAATAATAATATATAATATATATAATATTATTATCCATTATTAGTAAGAATTACTGAAAATGCTGCTTACTTAAGTACCACTATCAAGATGCATTAGAATAATCATTACGAAAAAAGCGATTATTCAGACGTAAAATTGCCATAGATGACACTTTCTTGATCAAACATAACCAATAAGATAACTGCAACATGATTTAGCAGAAAAAAAATTATTTTTTTCAATAAAAAACGATTAATTTTATTATTTGTTCGTAATATTATTATTAACAATGCAAATATTTAACATTTATATTTTTCTGCAGCTCCTTCTTATAATTTAGAATTAATTTGGAAGTTGTTTGATGATAAAAACATCAGTTGGAAAAAAATACAATTTGTATATTAGAATATTTATGATGAAGGTAATTGTTTACTAATGCGCGGAGAGACTTTTGGTAATAATTTTTTTATCGTATATCCATAATCGACATACAATATGCGAATTTAGGGATAATCGAGGTACGGTTAGAAAAAGTCGAATAGTGTGACTATGAAAATACAAATACTTCCAGAGGCGTATCTAGTATGTGGCAGGCATGGCACTTGCCCTGGGCGCACTTGAAGGGGAGCGCCAAATTGGTTCCCACCTGAGCTAATTTAGTTTCTTTAAATAATAACCTAAAGCAATCATATGCAAATCACTAATTCAAATTGTATGCTTATATGTTGTGACCAAGATGGAAAGCAAAATAGGCTTCTACCAATTGTGCCATGCCTGTCTAGAATCGTGAACACTGATTGGTTGAATTTAGCATTGCATTCAAAAGGGAATACATGAAGCGCCAATCTCAAACATTCAGTGCTCTCTGTCCTAGCGCAGGCGCAATAGTTAAATTTGTTTAGAAGAATTTTTTTATTCACCACTGTTGGGATTACTGCCCTCTGCTGCCTTCGAGCAGGTTAATAACGTTTCTCGCATGTCTGATTAATGGACGACTTTTCAAGATACAACTTTGTCAAACACAAATAACATGGAGAAATAGCAATAAAACGTCAAAAAAAAAAATGTAAAAGAACCACACTTTTTTAATTGTCCACTGAAAAGGATAGTATTTTTAAATTTGCTTCCCCGGGTAAAAATATTAGATCTTGATTTTGTGTCGGGTAAAGACCAATCCAAGACAATTTCAAGTTATTCTGTATGTCTAGCTCGTGAGACGGAACCAGACTATTTTTGATGTCTTAAGACGAATATTTTCGACTTGAAGACAAGCGAAAGAGTATAGATCTATACTCTTTTGTTTGTCCTAAATATTCTGCCTGAAATATTTCGTCTTCTGGGAATAAACTTGCGGAAGCCTGAGCGCACCAAACCTCCAACGGTATAGTAATTTTACCGATTTCAGTATGATTAACCTATTTTATATATGCAAAGCAAGAAAAGGCTATTTGGCAAGTGTATTAGTTTCTTCCGGATTTTCAAGACAAAATATTTATTATGTGGTACGTATATATGCGGAAATCTAAAATTAATAAACTTCGTTAATTTCCGAGGTATCACATGCCCTTCAGTCTATACGTTTCAATTTATTTGAATTTTTATGACAATTTATATGTGAATTGTGAATCTTAAAACATTTCGATAAACGTGTTTTGAAGATTACGACATTGTTGATCTCAAATTATAGGGTCGATCGGGGTAAGTGTGAGAACGAAGTTAGCGTGATAAAGAGAAAATTTGTGACGAAAAACAAATTTGTTATTAACTTTTTTTTACAACAAAGGGATCGGGACACCTAATTTTTTAAAGGGTCAACAAACATCTCAGGAGAAGTAAAATAAAAAAGTAATTATTTTTGTGTATTCAATCTTTCATTTTATTTATGTTCATTTGTTACAACAATGTGAATTATCATAATAACGCGAAAAAATAATGAACCAGCTTCAAAAGAAGCTATTTTAGGTAAAAGCTCGATAATTATAAGTAATCAAACTATGCAAAATACGTAATAAAATTGTTAATTTTATACCCACAATAAAATTCTGTATACTGCAAATTTAAACTTTAATTCCATTTTTGCTAATATTTTTCATAAAATAACAGGTCATCCTACATATTAATTCATCTTATAAAATGAGATAATATCTTATCATTCTGAAGAAAGAATCAAATAAGTCTATTAACGTATTTTGAATAGTTTGATTAATTATAATTATCGAGTTTTCACCTAATATAGCGTTTTTTTGAAGTTTATTATGTTGTTCGCGTTGTCATATGAGTTCACTCTGTTGTGACACATGAACATAAATAAAACGAAAGATTGAGAAAATAAAATTAATTACATTTTTTTTACTTTTTCTGTGATTCTTGTAAATATTGTAATTTTATATGTAATTATCGTGAATAAAAAAGCACTAAAAAGAAGACATAATATTCTTTTGTACTTTTCCTTGCTTATTTTAGGAATCGGAGAATTTTTTATTTAAGATTTTCTTACTAACGAACTTCGTATCACATAACTATATAAATTAAATTATTAATGGCTTAGAATTTTCAACAGGAACACTTTTTATTAGTTTTCAATTACAATATTACCAGATATTAGATGGAAAACAGATAAAACCCGTGTGTGGCAGTCGGGCCACACGGCAGAAGTGAAACTTTGATGGAATAACTTTGACATTTTTCGTGAGGAATCATCATGAGATTTGAGGAGATCGCATGGTAAGAGAGTGCAGAGAAAGAGAGAGAGAGAGAGAGGGAGCATATATGCTTAGCGTGGTAGTAGTGGGTATTTCGAAGAGAATTCTTTAGCGTTATTACGAAACGCCGCAGTCCGCACAAAAGGGTGACTCGAATAGAGAGAGAAGGTATAGAAAGTATACTTGTATGTGTGAGAGAGAGAGGGAGAGAGAGAGACAGAGCAGAGAGATATGGACCTTTCGTTGGGTCCTACGTTCGCTGTTTTTTTTTCAATTCACTCCCGTCCCAAAAGAAGTTTCACTTCAAAAAGTCTCCATCCTTCAAATATATGATGAATCGTGTTAAAAGATCCATATTTTATTACTTTTTAAAAATCGTAAAAGTTAGTACTTAAGTATAACGATGTTATTAATTCTTATTCAAATGTTCACATAACCTAACTTACCTCTACGAACAGTGTGAAAATCTACATATACGATTAAGATATTTATCTTATTATACATGTAAGCGTTTTCATTTTATTAGATTAAGATTGTGACTTTTTTACCCTTCTTTCTCATGTCTTTCAGCCATTATTATTCAATTTTTATAGAAAAGGTGGGCCAATACATTTCAGCTGAACGAGATCCAGGGGAGAAAAGTGAATGTATCACGTGACATTGTGGTGAAAACGCGCGAAGCAGTATCGTTTTTTGAATACGTATATTTTTCTATTGTTTGTAAGCATAATGATATTATGATATATATCACTAAGGAATGCCATGCCTGTCCTTTTATTGATGTGTGAACATTTCTAAGTATATGAAACATATCTTTGAAGTTTCGTTTTTTGTAGTTATTTTCGGTGCTAAGAACTCTACTTTTCTGAAAAATCAATGTATTATTATTATTATTATATGAATGTATAAAAAGAGCTGTTCTTCTTCTGTCTTTTTCACAATCATTAATATGTTCTCCAATTCTGACTCTAATGTATCTGCTAGTTTGACCAATGTGAGCACATCCGCATTCACCTGAAATATTGTAGATGACATGTGTTTTATGTTCGAATGGAGTAGGATCTTTATTTTTGCATATGTAGATTTGAACACTGTTCGTAGAGGTGAGTGAGGTTATGCGAACATTTTAATAAGAATTAATAACGTTGTTATACTTAAGTACGAACAACTATTATATATCTATTGTAGTCGACGTGAAATGATAAGGGGCCGTTCAAGTATTACGTAAGCATAATTTTCCCTATTCATGACCCCCCCCCCCCCCACCCCATTGTAAGCATATTTTTACATTACAAATATACAACAATAAGCATCTCTTTAGATCCCCCCTCCCTCTCAAAATGCTTACGTAACACTTCAATAGCCCCTAACGTTATTATATGTAAAAACATCTGCACTCAAGAGGTTCTCCATTGGAGAATGAAAGCTTTACGATTTTTAAAAAGTAATAATATATGGACCAGTAGAACGAAAAATATTTACATCTTCTAAAATATATGATGAATTGTTTGCATAGTCTGCTATTGGGCTAAAACCCTCTAGCCTAGTAGAATACTGGCCGCTCGTTTTGCAGGCTACTTGATTTCATCCGCCCAGTAGACGAACGTGAGCAGTTACCAGGTATCCGTCGGCTAACCAGCGTCGGTTAGCTGACTGACTAGCTAGTCCGCTATTGGATTACTACATATACATGAGACCAAATTTTGTTTTAATTTCTTTTTTCTAAATAGTTTATCATCCTGAGTGTATTTGGAAATCAGTTTTTATTTTTCAATAAATATTTGAGAATGTAGTAAAATCAATATAAATAAAAATTATGGATTTTTTGTTATGAATTGTTACGATGATTTAAAAAATTAAATAAAGTTTCTTTTCTGTGAATTTGGTACCATTGTTTTCCTCTTAACCAATAACACACTTTTTCATTGCGATAGGTGATATGATTTTTTTTTTGGGGCGGGGGGCCCAATTTCAGTACTTACCATAGGCGTCATTTTTCCTAGATACGCCACTGAATACTTCTTAATATACATATATATTTGTATATGCTTGTGACGTCGCACGCTGTCTACACTGGTTTGTTATGAATCCTATAATAATACCTATGCGCATTAGTCCAGGCATTACGTCGGAAAAATGAGTGAAATTCCGTAATAACTCATAGACGAAATGTTTTTAATGAGAAAGTTTCGTTGATGGGTCCTTTTTAACATATTAAAAACTCTAGAACAGATCAGTTGCGGAACCGGGTTTTTTTTTCGAAAACAGTTCCAAAATTTAGTTTTGTGTGGACTGATAATTCCCATTTCATTTTAGAGCAAAATGTCCAACAGAAAAAAGAAAGAGGACAAAATTATAAGAAAATTTGTTGAAAAAAATAATCCGCCATCTTCTATAGGTTTCGAGTTAGGATATATTGAAAAAAAAACTCAATTTGTTTTGGATTTTCAACGAAAAATTACTAGTTTTCAAAAAAAACGGTGTACCTTTGCACCTAATTACTTCAAATCAAGTCCAGTTTAGTTTACATTGATTATGCCAGAGGATGAAATAGAGTCTATAAAATTCTGCGTAGATCTAAAAAAAAAAGTCTTTTAGACCTATTATTTTGGGAATTGCAAGGTTTCAAAAATTTCATTTTTTTTTTTAATTTTTGACTAAAAACGCGAAAGTTGTGTTTTTTCGAAATACCTCGTTTCCCGTGCATCCTACGACAAAGTTTATATAAAACAAATGA
>CAKNYM010051360.1:31094-84971 GCA_932195095.1 Andricus curvator | reverse complement strand
AGAAATGAAAATTCGTCAAAATCTGAAATTACATCGATCTTTCTCACACGCTATCTCGACTTCTATTCAACAAGACGGGCGTGATTTTAATACAAATTTTGTAGGTGGTCCCACAATTTTGACCGGTAGTGTATATAGCCAACAGAGGAATCATTGAGAACATTAAAGTTGAAGCTATTGTCAACATTTGATACCCACAGGGAACCATCAAATGGAAGCACTTGTCCCATTGCCCAACCATATAGGTTGTTGGCGTCAAAATATACCACATAGATGATCTCATCATTCTCATTGTAAACTTCCATATTATATAAACAGTACTTTATCAATGTCAGTGAGCAGTTGTATAATAATGTGCTGGATCAAGGCTATATGTTTTCAGACACTGATCGCGGAAGTTTTCAAAGATATCTGCAAGTAGCATCACATCCGTTTTTATGTACAGATACACATCTTTGCGTTTCTTTGAGCTTTTTCCTAGAGTCAAAGTACTCATAAGGAAAAACTCCCTTCCGCGTTAGCAATTTGATCTTTTCAGCACTTCAATTTGAAAAGACTTTGCTTACTATTTTGTATTTGTCCAGGTATGATGGTAACTTATCTAGCGAAGAAGCCATACAGCGGAAGGAATCAATGAAACGGAATTTTATCTCACTCTCTCTAAGATTTTTTGTGAAGCTGATATACCTCGCTTTCTTCAAAGGGAGAAGATCAATTCGACCTGAAAATTCAGTGGCTTCTTCGCGAATAATGAAATGAGCATCATACCCACTCAAATTATGAAAGAAAAAGGGTATGGTTCGAGAATCATTATAATTTAGATTACATTCTTCATGAGCAGACCCTTGGTATTTACCAGTTAAATGTGAATGATCACGTACTTTCTTTTGGCCAGGTGCTATACTCTGCTCACAAATGTGCTCGGGACGCAACAGACACTCGCAATCGACATACACGAAGAACGATACAACTTTTCTTCGCATGAAAAATAATGAAGACATTGATTGCAAATATATTTTTTACGTTTATTTGCAGATAGTTGTTTGATGATTGTTTGTAAATGAACTATCCCGCAAAGCATTATATTTATTTACATTGATTTTCAGGAGTATAATTAAATGCAATGTCCATTCTGAATCAGTTTTCTGGCATTCTTCAACTTTTTGCAGGATTCGTTATTTCATATATTCATTGAACCAATCGTTTAACAATGTCGTCAGCAATATGTCATTTGTTTCGGCCAGAAATTTTTTCACGTGGACAGACTGATCATTCTTCGTTACATGTCTATATTTAGCTACTAGCACACCGTAAACTTTGACAGGTCCATACGTACAGGTCCATACATACAGGTCCATACATACAGGTCCATACATACAGGTCCATACATACATCTATATGTACAAGGTTTGTTATTAAATTAGTTTATAGTCGATATTGAAATGCTTTCTCGGAATCGGCCCAGTGAAGTCGGTTGGTGATATCGTCTTCTTCATTAGCTGCTGCATGTATAGAACCACCGATTCTCAAATGTTGTTGGAAAATGGCGCTTAGACTGATAATTCAATTAATGATGTAAAGGCATCTCTGCTTCTCGGATGTCGAGAAAAGATCCTTCAGTATAGATTTTAAGGTTTGTATATTGGCATTACATTGTCTTAACATGCGGTCAATGTATTCATTCTTGGAGTCGCCATCTGGTAAATCCGGGAGAATAGCTACTGCTTCTTCTGCCCTGGTGACGAGTAACTCACATTCATCCAGGGCGATGGTTCGAAACTGCTTTGCTGGCCTCTGCTGATGCTGCTTTATACAGGCCTTGCGCTTCCCAGGCATTTTTGGAAGCTGGTCGATGTTGCTGCTTTTGCTGCTCTCGAGACACGTTGGAAGCTGGTCTTTGCTACTGCTGCTGCTTATTACTCTCAGCCAAGTCATCTGGTTGCTGAATGAAGGAATCGCTCCGAAGACGCGCTTTTATAGGCAGAAATCTACACTCTGTGCATGCGCAACATTTTAATAAGGATTTTCGTACCATTGTCACCCCAATCCACCTCCACTCTAACGGGAAGCTGTGAATCAAACTACGCATGCGTAATATTTTACCTGTGAGGGGTCCCCTCACAGCACTACATCTCACCTCCATCTAGAAGCCGAGTTCTAGAATATTCTGTCGGGAATAAAACTGCGCATGAGCGTATATATTATTAGCTGATTTACCCACCCCACCTTCACTCTAAGCAAGAAGCTGTGAATCAAACTGCTCATGCGTAATACTTTATCTGTGGGGTTCCTCACAGCACTACACCACACCCCAGATTCATCTAGAAGCTGAGTTCTAGAATATGATGGTGAGAATCAAACTGCGCATGCGCGTTTATATTATTAGATGACTCACCGTTTCGCCGCACTATATTCCTCCTTCATTTCCATAGGGATTATTCTGATAAGAATCAAATTGCGCATGCGCACCTTTAACTATAATCTAAGGTGTACTTAAAGGATCTAACTTAAAATTAATAGGAGAGGGAAATCATGAGTAAATAGATATTTAATAATTCATTTTTAAATATTTACTTAGCAACAAAATATCAAACTAGTTTTTACAATTCGGTATAAAAATCCACTCCAACTCTGAAAACAGAAAAACCTGAAACAGAAAAATACCTGAAGCAGAAAAAACCTGAAACAGAAAAAAAAATGAAACAGAAAAAACCTCAAACAGAAAAAAGCTAAAACACAAAAAAACCTGGAACAGAAAAAAACTTAAAACAAAATAACTGAAATAGAAGAACCTAATTGTCTCATGTATATAGATTATATAATGAAATCCATACACACAAACATATTTGTTACCTTTTTATTTTAGTATGAAATGCAAATCCTGCTGTTTTTTATTATAAAATGACAGATTAATTTTTTTATTAAATATGACGATGATGTATGCAGTAGGGAGCATGGCGATGACAATGACGAGGATGTCGGTGACTACGTTGTCGACCTCTCACTTCAGCTGGTGGTGATGTTGATGATGTTGTTGGTGGCGGTGTTCTTGCTGGTGGAACAGGTGGTGTCGGTGGTGGTGAGTCTAAAACCTGCTGCAGCGAATATGAGGAGTGTATTGGTGATGATGTCTGGGAATCTATCACCAGCTCCTCTGATGAAGATGATTAGTTTTATACAACAATAAGTAATAACTCCTTATAGATAAAATGTTAGAACTCACCTCATTTGAATCATAATCAACGATTTCCTTCATGATATCTTCAACTTCCTGGTCAAGGAGAAGGTAGGGTAGAGAAGCCGGAGGACTATCCTTTGACTCAGCCATCCCCTTCTCTCGAGGCACTGCTGCTGCTGCTGCTGCTGCTGCTGCTGGCTACCTGAAACAAATGATGCCAGTCGACTGTGCTAGCACGCTTTATATCCTCACTCATCACTATCCCACTCCCGACTGTACTTGGTAGCGGGAAATCCCAGCGCAGACCGAGCACACGCGAAACATGTGGAACACCCGTGGACGTCGAGGGAATACCAGCGCGCGCGTGCAGGACACACTGAGGCGACACACAGCTTATCCGCAAGGTACTCAGCATCATTTCAACGGCCGATACATACATGACCGACTATTGATAAATTGATATCAGTGCTGGCAGAAAGTACTGGCTAATTTTACAGTGGCGCCATCTGTTCCTGATAGCTGTTTAACTTTGATTGGTAAGGTAGGCTCCTGATATTGCGACTGACGCTGATCTGTGACTGGAGATGTGCATTACCGACGGACCCTGTTTTACCGACCTATGGTAAAATGATAATATAAAAAATTATTAAATGATTTGTAGTGTCACGCCTACCCTGAAAGGGAAATGGCTTAATGGTATACTACTACTACTACCGACTTACCTGTTTTACCGACTGATCGTGACATGAATCCCTACCTTACCAACATTTATGATCGAATGAGTATAAAAATTAACTACCTCAAGTGTTTACCGCCTGATGGTAACATGACTCCCTACATTACCGACATATGATAATATAAAAAATTACTGACCTCTCTGTTTTACCGGCTAATGGCTACATGACTCCCTACCTCACCGACATATGGCAAATTGATAATACACCAATTTGCCGACCTCCCTGTTTTACCAACTGATGGTAACATGGCCCCCTACCTTATCGGCATATGGGAGAATGATGATATAAAAAATTACCGACCTCCCCATTTTATCGACTGATTGATAGTTGGCTCCCGACCGTACCGGCATATAGGAAAACGATAATCTGAAAAATTACCGACCTCCCTGTTTTACCGACTGATGGTAACACGCCTATGGCTATGGTAAAATAATAATATAAAAATTTCCGACTTACCTGTTTTACCGCTTGATGGTAACTTAGCATGGAACAGAACCCTCCCTTGATCGATGGCGCCATCGGTTGGTGTCGGTAACTTGCGACGGTGGCGCCATCTCTCGGAACTTAAGCTCGCAGCCGCCTAGCCCTACTACTAGAAATGCATTAGGAAATAAAAATGCACACCAGGGTGGTCCAAAAAAATTATTTATTCGATTTTTTAAAGTCTAACCCCCTCATTTCATGTATTGGTAAAAAAATTTTTTCTAATTTTTTTAGCTTTTCAAAAAAAATGTGTAGAGGTAGGGCGCGACCTTTAAAGTACCCCAAAGTGTTAAAAATTCAGTAAGTCCTTGAATTTTTGAAGTAATCGAAAAAACTTTACAACGATGATGTAAAACTACCATGTGAGCAGTACGAAGCCTGAAGAAATTTGTTTTAAATTTAATTCTCCCCCAATAATCCATACAAAATTACATTTTCTTTCTTCAAAACTTTTTCATTCAATATGCATATATTAAATACATATTCATATATTCAATATGTATTATATACATTGAAAGAAAAAGTTTTAAAGAAAGAAAATGTGATTTTTTATAAAACCTCTAAACATTTTTTTAAAAATCTAAAAAAATTAGGAAAATTTTTCTTCGCCAAAAGACACAAAATGACGGGATGATACTTTAAAAAATCAGAAAAATAATATTCATATATTCAATATATAATATATATACATATTGATAGAAAAAGTTTGAAAGAAAGAAAATGTAATTTTTTATGGATTATTAAGGATGAAATGGGGAAAAATGTTTATTTTAAGGGGACTATTTTTCATCTTTGTATGCCTGATGCATGTATTGTAATTGTTGTATTTCCATAAATTATATACTTAAATTGTGAAAAAAAGAAGTAATCACAAATAACACTTATGCCTCTTCTGACTTATATAACAGCATTATAACCTCCTGAGCAGTGCGCTAAAACCCGATATGTTATATTATTTCCAAAGAAATAATTTGTTGAGCAATCTTAATTGTTTCCTTAGTCATCAATTTAACATATTCGAAGTTATTTTATTCATTAATATATTTTTATTTTGTTAAGTGCATAGTTCATTCATTCTGCGCAAACTAAGTCCCAAGATGACAAATTTTGATCCAAAAGTGGATCAAATCGTTGCACAATGAAAAAGCAATTGACATATACACAGGAAAATGTAAGTTAGTTGTTAATTTTAATGTAGTAGTTATGTTGTACTCGATTTTTATCTACTGTGAAGCGCTTATATCGGTTTTACCTGCTTTTGGATTTGACACCTTTGGATTTAGTGTACTAATGGTCTGTAATAAAGAAAGGATTGCCATTGTACAAATGTACATGTCTAAAATTAAAAAAAAAAAAATAATAATCTCTGTGGGATTGTATAGACCCTTAAAAATGAAATTTTGTAGAAATTGTCGATGTAAGTTGTTGCTTTAGGGTCAGGTGAATTGAAAGCAATTAAGTTGTTTCAAACGTTTCGGCACACAATGGTGGCCCTCATCAGTGAGTTTTATTGAATCTGTTAAAAGTACATGTCTTGTAGGTACGCAGTTTTGCAATTGTAAGTGTTGTTGATTTGTTAATATCTCAGTTGTGAAATTATAAAAATTATTTCATTTAAATATTTTATTTCATTTTATTTTATTAATAACTATTGATAAATCTTGCAGTATTATTAAAACATGGTTTTATTTCAACGACGTACAATCGATAAAAAAACAATGGCAATGTAGTAGAGACATTTTTTTCAACAAATCTTTAAAAGAAATTTTTCAAAAGTTGCCAGAGGACATTCTAATCAAAAAAATACTTTTAAAACATTTTTTTCCGGTGACGTATATTTAATTCAAAATTTTTGTATTTGATTTAATTTCGATTTTTTGTTATTTTTCAAACAATCTGTTTGTATGAAAAATAACCTTCAACACAATTTTTGTGTGTACGAGGGAAATAATGTTAAGTAATTAATTTTTCTGTTATCATGAGGAATTATGTCTGTAAAAGTGAAAGGCACTGGAAAAAATGTTTTGAAATTATTTTTTCGAGTACAATGTTGACTGACAACTTTTGAAAAATTTGTTTTAAAGATTTGTGGAAAAAATTTCTCTACTACATTGTCATTGTTTTTCCATCAATTGTACTTTGTGTAAATAAAACAATGTTTCAATAATACTGCAAGATTTATCAATAGTTATTATTAAAATAAAATACAATAAAAATTTTGATTTAAATAATTTTGATAATTTCACAACTGAGATATTAACCAATGAATAACACCTGTAATTGTAAAACTGCGTACCTACAAGACATTACGTACTTTTCACAGATTTGATAAAACAAACTGATAAGGGCCACCATTGTGTGCCGAAACGTTTGAAACAACTTAATTTGTTTCAATTCACCTGACCTCAAAGTCAACAACTTACATCAACAATTTCTACAAAATATATATCAATATTATGAAAAACGGTTGCTTGACCCTTAAATTCCGCTTGTAAATTATTCCTGGAAACAGAAATGAACAAGGTATTGTTGAGTGAATCTCAATACTATCAATGAGAAGAGGATAATATCTCAAGAGTCTTCAGCTGCGATTATTAATTTGGGTCTAGGGCAATGAAGCTTCTCCCTGGTTTATCTTATTTCCTTAGATTTCTCCTTATGATATTTCAATGTGCCTCCACGTCATCTCCATTGTTCCACAATTTGCCTTGAGTAACTTCGATTCAAAGTTGAGCAAGGTGAATTCTACTTTTCTTTCTCTTAATGTTTACCTTATTAATTACTAATTGGACCACAGCTGAAGCCCCCCCCCCACTCTCCTCCAAAAATATTTTATATCCTGTTCTACGACGCGGCGCGGCGGTTCAATTATGCTAATAAGAAACGCTTACAAAAATTAAATTATTATATTTTCCATATGTTTCATGAATTAGGTCTGAATTTTTAAATAAATATAATTCCCACACTTATTATGAACCACAAAGTAGCTTGAATCAGAGTAAAGAATATGTAATATTCTGTAATATTATGGAATTTTTTAGCGATTGTCCCAGAATTATCTATACTCAGTTCAATTTGGGAAATTCAATAAAAGACACGAAGAAACGTTTCTTTGGTACTAAATTTTTAGAATGAGAACCAAAACTTTTTCAAAATATTTTTTTTCGTATTTTAAGAATGTAACTTTTTTTTAATTTTCTAAATTCTCCTCATTATATCTTATTTTTAGTGGACGTATGGTCTTCTAAAATGAAACGTCGGCGAGGTAGGAATTGGGTAAGTAATATATCAATCTTAACTGTTTAGTGTTCTTCAAAACGCTGTTCTACATTAATTTACGATTTTTCATTTTTTTTTAATTGTAATAATAATAACGTAATAATAATGTATTATTATTATTAATCTCTCTCTATTATACAAAGATCTCGCCGCCGGCGTCCGTCATATAGAATAACCATAGAAAAGACTGAGAGATGGAATTAGGCAATGAAAACGTTAAGGACGCATGGATAAAACTACGAGATATCATTGTGAAGAGTGCGATTGAAGTGTGCGGTACTGCGGTTATAGGAAGAATGACTGGATATGCTTGGTCGAATGATGAAATCCGCGTGGCTGTTAGCGTGAAGAAGCAATCGTATTTGAGAAAGTTGAATACTACAGGTCTGAGGAGTGAGGGAAGAATTAGACTAGAAAATAATTATAGGGATAAGAACACAAAAGCAAAAATACTAGTTAAAGAAAACAAAGGTAAAACCAAAGCGGAAGAAGATGAGAAAATCCAAAATGATTTTGGTGAAAATAAGAAATGATGTATTTTTGAAATGGGTGGAGAAGATGAGGAAAGAAAGTCGTAGTTCAGAGTTGGTTGAAATTGAGAATACTGATGGTGACATGGTATGGAATACAGACAAAGTGAAAGACTATGTGTACGAATATTTTAAGAAATTGTATGGAGGTGAAGTTATGGATCACATCAATTCTGATATAGAAAAGAATACGATAGAAAATCCGACTGAAAGTGGTGAAATAGGAATTTGACCCTCCATAATTAGGTTTAGAATTAAGAATTTAAAGAATAGTAAGGCTGCTGGTGTGGATGGTATTACCACTGAAATGCATAAGAGCGGTGACGAGAATTTTTCTGAGTGGCTAAGCGAGAACAAAATGTGACCTACGTGGTCATCGAATGAGATACGTCCTTTCCAGAGTAGTTTTTTGTGCTGAATCCAAATCTGGCCTCTATTTCTCTCCAGCACGTCATGTTTTCGAGATTTTTTGAATCAACTTTTTTTTTTTAATCACAAATCATGACATAAAATGTTGTAAAAAATGTTTTCAATTAAAAGCAATATATGATTTCAATGCATTCTTTAATGCCGAATCCAAGGGTGGACTTGTTTTTTCTATGTCTTGTACGGTTGAGATATAAATTTATCTAGAAATGAGGCTAAAATCTTGGGCTCTAGACACAAGGAAAAAAATTTGCTTGAAAAAGATGTAAAAATCTCTCATTATCGAAATCACAGTGTACAGTGTATAGCGCCCGTGTGACGCCTGCGTAATTAAAACCTGCTCAAGAATCCGAAGCTTTGAATACTGTCAACACTGAGAAAATGAAAAACTTTGTGAATAATGTTAAATTTGCAGATATTGAAGATTGTGATGCAATGAAATACTAGACACAGTACAATGATTCGCTTAAAGTACGTTTAAGCCGTCAAACTGGCAACTCTGTAGAATGAGACAACTTCTATGCCATGTATCTTTTGAACGGTGATAGCCTGAACCCTGAATTTTTTTTTAATGTCTTTGGCAATTTTCGCTTTTTTTCTCAGTTTTTCTAGATTAGCTCGGCAACCGTACAAGACATCGAGAAAGCAAGCCCACCGTTGGATTCGGCATTAAAAAACGCATTGAAATCAAATTTTGCTTTTAATTGAAAACATTTTTTACAACATTTTATCTCATGATTTGTGATTTAAAAAAAAAATGCTGATTCAAAAAATCTCGAAAACCTGACGTGCTGGAGAGCAATTAAGGCCAGATTCGGATTCAGCACAAAAAACTACTCTGGAAATAACATATCACATTCCATGAGTACGTAGGTCACATTTTATTGACCAGTGATATGTGCGCTAAGAATGGGGAAGTTCTAAATGACTGGAGAAAGGCGACTATCGTTCCACATCACAAGGGAAAGGGTGATAAAACTAACTGCACTAATAATACCTTACTAAGTACCGTAGGCAAAATATTTACCATAATAGTTATTCTGAAGATCATGGAATAAACGGACGAAAAGATCTAGGAAGTCCAATTTAGATGTATGTCAATGATTAGTTGAATGACTTAACTCACGTTTACATATAAAATTACATAAAGCACTAATAACAATAAGTTATTTCAATTTCAGGTCAATTTAAAGCTAACAAATCGCGATAAGAAATAATTTTAAACATGTGTCGTAACCGACGCCTTATGCTACGTCGTAAATTGGGATAGTAAACTTCGTACCCGAGTAAAAATCATAAGTATGGGAGTGATCAATCATTGACTTTCCAAAGTATATCAAATGTATGGTAAATGACATGATCCCATACTTCAAGTATATTGAAATAGTATAGATAAAGTATATATAAAGTAAAGCTGAAGTATGGCTAATGTATAGCTAAAGTATAGCTGAAGTATAGCTGAAGTATGGGATATACTTCATATATACTTAAGTATAGCTGAAATACAGATTATACTTCATTTATACTTAAGTATGGCAAAAGTATCGGACATAGAATTGCACTCATTTGTTCTTCAAGATACCCTAGCAACGTGATAAAACATAATGAATCATAAATGACAGCTCGTTCAAAAATGTAAAAAGTTCGCGATTCAAGTCATTTCGTGAGTCAAATATGTTTTGAATATTATTCGTGAGGATATAGAATATGCAATGGATATATAATGGACTACTTATATGACTCTTATGTCATATATATTGGTAAGAGATCCAGAATCTTTGATTCCTAAATATAATATTGGTAGCATAAAAAGGTTTGATAAAATTGTTACTTAGTTGAAATGTTTAGTGTTAAATTTCATAAAGTTAAATAATTCATGTCACAATTAACATTTAACTTATTTGCATTTCACTTATTTTAGAATTTAAAAACAATATTCTTTGACCTTGTGAAAATCATGATTCTGGATTTCTATTTTCATGTATTTCAGATAACTGATTATCTCCCATCAGCAATGATACGGCTATACCTACTATAGCCATACTTTTCCTATACTTTAGACATAATTTACATACTTGAGCTATACTTAAAATTTATACTTCAGATATACTTTGACTGAACATCAGCTATACTTTATCTATATTTCAGTTATACTGCAGCTATACTTCTCAGACATACTTTCAAAATAGTTCCCCTATACTTCAACTATACATTGTTATACTTTAGCTATATTTGAACTATACATCCACTATACTTCATTCAAACATACATGAAGTATGGGATCGTCTCAAATGCCATACTTTTACTATACTATCTGAGAGATCACTCCCATACGATTTCACAGATGTTTTCCTAGATCAATCCCATACCAAAATTTTTTTACCCGGGTACTTTCCGATAAAGTTTACGACGTAGTTTAAGAAATAGTTGACGACACAGTTTACGACATAGCTTACGATGTAGTTCACGAGGTCCTGGTTTAACGTATTATGGACATTATTTTTTCATTTATATAAAGTTTTGTTACGGACTTTAATTATGGCGTAGAATAAAACAAGATCACTTTTTGAAAAAATTCTTTATTTTCACTAGTTGTAGTATTAACATTTTTTTTAAAACTAACTGTATAAGTTATTAACATACGGAAATTATAGAATATATATACATAATAACCGATAACATTATAAGCTACACCTATTACTAGGTGCAGTTTAACACCAAAACTATTGAAAATAAAGAATTTTTTCAAAATATTATCATCTTTTATTCTAATCCATAATTAAAGTCCGTGAAAAAACTGTATATAAATAAAAAAATTATTTTCATAATATGTTAAGCCAGGTCGTCGTAAACTACGTTGTAAACCGCGTCGTAAACTATGTCGTTTACTATCCCAATTTCCGACATAGTATACGACGTCGGTTACGACATAGTAAACGACATCATTTACGACGTAGTTTAATACATAGTTTACGACGTAGTTTAACACGTAGTTTACGACCTAGTTTACGATGTCAGAATCTTGGATTGTGGGACCTTCAAAGAAGAATATGGTCAACAGTCTTTCCAGAGTTGCTATTTATTAGAATAACATTAGCATTTACAATCTCAGCACAATCTTTAGTAAATGCAAATTAAGCTTATTCACTAATAATGATTATAAGAATCGACTCAGAAAATAAAATCGTACATCTCAAACAATAATGAATCCAGAATGAAACCGTTAGCGACTCACGCTTGTGCCACGAGTAGATGTCCTTTAAAATACAAAACAGTGTTAATGAGACATATTGCTACATTTTATCCACTGTCACCGAATTCTGCTGGAACCTGGCCAAAACCTAATCCAGATTTCCAGATGGTAATCTCATTCTTCTTAGGTAAATATTATCGTTGTAAGACTTGCATGGCAGAAAAGACGTATAGAGTATAATCATATCATTACGTTTGAAATATCCAACCTTGGCAACGAGGATAGTGGGTTTTCTCTTTCTCCAGATGCAAACATTACACCGATTTTCTTTAAGAAATCATTTCTTCAACTTCGTTTCTTTAACTATAATAACAAAAATAGTTTGATGTTCAAACTTAAATAAAATACGAAACTAAAAGTGAAATTTCTACCAAGAAACCTGAATTCTGGATTAATACAATTCAATATTTAAAATCTGTGTCATTTTGAATTTATTACATTATGATTTCTTTTATTAATTATTTATTTATTTTAGGATCAAACAAAAAGCTGGTCCCTTAGAACGAGCATCTTTCAAACTAACTGCTGCAAGAGTTACATTCATGTACTATAACCCTTAATTTGAATTGATACTATTTTATTACTAAAGTAATTTAATTTACTTTCTAATAGTTTATTGCGTTGAGCGCCAGCAAATTTCTACCTGACATTAGCAAAAGGGGATAAATATTCGATTGGTTTCAGAACCTCTTCAATTTATGGATAGGCGTTATATTCTGTTCGCTTTATAGAGTGACTACTATCTGTTTCAAAAATCCTGGCCCCCCTACAAATCATTGTATAACTCAATCAAAAAAAATCGTTAAAAAAAAAGGAAAAACATCTTGTCAATCCTCATTTCATTATGAATAAGTACAACATCATTTGATTGCGATGCGCCCGTATGTTTCGATGCAAATTCGCAGTGAAGGTGAAAAAACGTGGTTAAAAGCACCTTTCATAACTTGGTCAACTTTCGACCGTTACATTTCGTGGAAAAATGCATGAATTTCTTGGCAAAACATCGAGTAGTTAGCTTGAAGTTTTATTTATGAGTACGTTTTCGAAAAATTCAAAAATATTTATAACTTTGGTGTCGGCAGTAAATAAAAGCGAAGGATGCTAACTCAGCTTCTAATCGAGCTAGAGGACTCTACTAAGGCTTAAAATTTTTCAAAAAAATAAGCAAATGCAATTATATATTTTTTAATACAGTCGATTACATCATTAACACGCTATTGCATATTATTTTTTTCTGTTTTTTTTTTCTACGGTAGTCGAACACAATTGAAATCGATACGTTGAAGGGGTATCGGTCCACTATTGTCAAAGGCGGTTGACCCACGCGGCACATGCCACCTGATGTACGAAAGTTGAAGAAAAAAAGGGTCACTTTATGAGGCGAAGAATCAAGCACGACATCGATACCCTGGAACCAGCTGAGAGTATCATCGACTTCTTTTGTGCCTCCAGTCCCAAAAAAAAGCCGAAAAAATAATATGCAATAGCTTGATTAGGAGCTCAGTTAGCATCCTTCGCTTTTATTTATTGCCGACACCAAAGTTATAAATATTTTTGAATTTTTCGAAAACGTACTCATAAATAAAACTTCAAGCTAACTACTCGATTTTTTGCCAAAAAATTCATGCATTTTTTCACGAAATGCAACGGTCGAAAGTTGACCAAGTTATAAAAGGTGCTTTAAACCACGTTTTTTCACCTTCTTTGCGAATTTGCATCGATACTTACGGGCGCATCGCAATCAAATGATATTGTACTTATTCGTAATGAAATGAGGACTGACAAGATGTTTTTCCTTTTTTTAAGCGATTTTTTTTGATTGAGTTTATCAATGATTTGTAGATGGCCAGGATTTTTGAAACAGATAGTAGGCCCTACTAGCTCATATGTAAGGGAAGCGGAGAGGGGAGTGGTCAGTATTGACGTCACACGTTACTGGGTAATGATTGTTCACGAGTCATTTTCATTTTAACTCGTATATTCAAAATATAAAGGAATTTACTTCAGGTTACCGATACATATTAAAAGCTAAATACTAGTAGCCCGATTTGCCAATTATCAGACGGCCATGTTTGATGGCCGCGCGCTGAATTCACGGGAACGCACAACTTTCGGAGAGTAACTGAATATCGCGATTTTTAACACACGACTGCCTTCGCAGGTCACAAACATTATTCTTCGGCTGTTATTAGCCGGCTCTGAAGTTGATCATGGGCCACATGCACATAAATTATTCCAGTTTACGGTTCCAAAGATCAAATTTTAGTTTACAAAACATTCCTCGATATTCTCCCAAGCGGGAGTCTCGAATTAATGATTAGCACGCGCCCTTGATGATGGTTATGAATGACCAGATTCTACCGAGCCGGCGTCGGACATTTTGCAAGATCGCGTGGTCGAATTCTTAAATTCCTAATCACTGACTCTACGCCTGGATGAGAAAGCGCGACTGGGAATTCCGACCAGTTCAGTTTGAACCACTGAAGTTAAATCGAATAGGACTCGCGAGAATGCATTTTTCGAGCGGGATCGTTAAGACGCTTAATTAGCAAACCGGCCGCTGGTCAGCCATTGCTGACGACTCGTAAATTTTTGGCTTTTATAGCGCACTCGCGTACATTGTCAATTTAAAATAAAACAAGATATTTCGAACACAGAAGAAGGGTAGAGAGCAAGAAACTAAATGTATGATCGAGAATTACAGTGAGAAGAAAACTTTGACAAGTCGCAGAAAATTTTTACTGTTTACCACGTGAGCGTCGAACTAACAGTAACGATGGTCGAAGATGCTCGTCCCCAAGGACTTACAAACATGCATTCCACCATGCGCAGATGACCGATTCTGCAGATAGAGCGCGAATTCGTTTGCAACTGACGGCAAAAAAACGTTACGTCACGAGTCGACATCGATCATGCGGATAGAGAGGGAGAGAAAATTCGTCTAGAACGGACGGCAAGAGGTGGCGCACGGACGAGCAGAATGACCACATGGTCCGCTACGCTATAGTATATGGTGCAGCATTATAACCGCGCGCTCGTTCATGCCGGTTTGTTTACATCGTCGCGCTGTGAACGTGGATGTCGTCGCCCTGGTTATCGTTGATCGCACGGGACTCCCCTCCATGCGAGTAACCAGGGTCCTCTTCTCCGAAGTCGGGGTGTCGTAGCCTCTGCGTCGTTTCGCCTGACGTATGTGCGTGTAGCGAATCTGTCACTGACCCCTGGTCACTAGTAACTTTTGCGTGTGTGTGCTGAGCCCTTCGGCTCCGGTTTATATATAGAAAAAAAAGCAAAAGAACGTGTCTGATTAGCGAGTGAAGTGTTGATTCATTTATTTCTGTCCCTGGTTGGACGATTCTGACAGACATGTCAGCTGACATGGGCCCTATAACCTCCAATCCTGGTTTTCTCGGAATATTTTATCCCACAAAATGAAGGTAATATGGACAATTATTTGGTGATTTTGAATGTGAATCGAAGTTTTCAGTCGATCAATCATAATGATGGACAGGTGGTTGACTCGAATTTTTGAATGATTGGTTCGTTGAGAGTACATTTTACTTGAACCAATCATCTCCAGCTGCTCGCAGGCAACTGTCAGAATTTTTACTCTTAGTTCGAGGCTCACGAGTAGAGATTTGAAATAAGACTTTATTAATATTTAAATTATTTGTATACGTGGACTAATGCCACGTTATAACTCCCCCGGACAAGATTCGACCTACCGGGTTGAATAACTGATGAGGTTACATCCCATTCCCCGCTCTCACCCATTGATTGTTAACTAGTGAGAGCCGTCAGTAATCGTCAGACCAGGGTACTTTAAGATCGTACAAGAACGAGAAACCACTGAATGACAACCCTTTAGACCGAAACCCCGAATAAATGCTATTGTCAGGGCTTTCTACACTCTTAAATGCGCCTAATTAGCCCGAGGAAGTCAGTTTTTCTTATCCGACCAACCTGATACCCCCAGCTCGGGCTTACACCGATTTATCAGCCGTATGATTTGTTGGGAACACTTGTTCCGTTCCCTCAAAATGAAGAACCAAGAACAAAAAAAAATTCTAAGTGGAACTCATAAAATAGTAAAAAGAAAAATAAACGAATCTCTCGTACTGAGAAAAAGAAAAATGTAAAAAAAAAAAATAATAATAAAACAAAATGCTTGGACTCATTCCCCGTGTTCGGTAGCGTCTCTACCGACGCGGTGGCTTCCAGGCTGGGCAGCTGAGATACCCATGCCCGTACTGTAGGCACTTGCCGCCCCTCCTCTTCATTTCTTTCTTCCATCCCGACATTTTGGGGGGCCTATTCCAGTTCCGGTGATCCTGCCCAATAAAGGACCTGATCATGGTCTGGAATACCCAATTGGTCCGTTTCACTGGATTCGCGTGTGGATGGTATAACGGATTTAATGAGCGGTGAATACCGAAAGCGCTGGCCAGTTCTTTTACGGCCTTATTGTTGAAATCCGTCCCACTGTCTGAGTGCAGAACCTGTGGGGTTCCCCATCGTGTCACGACGAATTCCAAGAACGATCCAATTATGGTTTCTGAATTGGGAGCCTTCAATGGTGCCAACTCGATCTACTTGGAGAATAAGTCCTGGAATACTATTAGCTATTCGTACCCACGCTTAGTTCGGGGAAATAAGCCCATAACGGCCGTTGCCACCACGGCATCTGCTTACGGATGCCGAGACGTCCGTGAACATTCCGGGCCAGAAGTAACAAATCGCCGCGCGATTATAAGTTTTTTCGATGCCAGGTGACCCGCCTCCGGGGTCTCGTGGACTTCTTCCAATACTTCCGGTTGATTATCCTTGGGAATCACCAATTTCCAAGCATCTTGGTCAGTCATGAGATCCCCCAACAGTGGGTTATTCCGAAATTTATAGAGTCTACCATCCACTACTTTCCACCCATGGTACTTATGTGGAGTTTCGATCACAGCTGCTCTCCGCTGCACAAACCATTCATCCCTCAACGGTCCGATGACTGCTATTTGATCTGCCTCCTTTCCTTGGGTTGACTCGAACATCCGGGAAAGGGCATCGGGCACGTGGTGCATCGCCCCCTTCCTGTGGATGATGTCGAAGTTGTATTCCAAGAGATCCAGAGCCCAGCGAGCCAGCCGACCGGTTGGATTTCTCAGGTTGTACAGCCACTTCAGGCTACTGTGATCAGTGATCACCGTGAAGTGGTAGCCCTCTAGGTAGTATCGGAACTTCCTGATGTCCCAGACGACGGCCAAGCATTCCTGCTCGGTGGTCGAATAGTTTCGTTCTGCCGCGGAAAGTTCACGGCTGGCGTAAGCTATTACGCGCTCGTGGCAATTTTGAATCTGGGTGACGACGGGACCCAGGCCAAACCCACTCGCATCTGTTTGGATGCAAAATGGAATGTTGAAATCCGGGTACGCCAGTACCGGCGACGTGGTCAAGGAAGTCTCAATGTTTGAAAGGCCGTCTCTTGCTCTTCACACCACGAAAACCCTACGTTTTTCTTAGTGAGCCGAGTGAGCGGTTCGCAGATCTTGGCGTAGTCTGTGATTAATTTCCGGTACCAAGAGGTCGCTCCGACGAACCCGTTTGAGATTCTTGGGACGAGAATATTCCAGGATCGGGCTGACTTTTTCGTCATCTATAATGAGCCCCTCCCTATTCACCTTAAACCCTAAATATTTTGCCTCCGACTGACAGAACTTACATTTGTCGGGACTCAGAGTGAGCCCGGCTTCGGTTAATCGATTGATTGTTTTCTCGAGCCAATACAAGTTGTCCTCGAACGTTGCTGAGACGAAGATTACATCGTCTAAATAAGGAAACACGTGTGGTCTCATTTCGGGATTGATCACCTTGTCCATCAACCGCTGAAATTTAGCGGGAGCCCCTGTCAGACCAAACCGCATTCGCTTATATTGGTATAGACCCTTTTCTGGGATCTTAAAAGCCGTGATTGCATTACTCTCCTCGCTCAAGGGAATTTGGTGTATGCTTTGTTCAGGTCTAGAGTTTAAATATATAGCGAGAGGAATTGGGCCTTTCCAATATTTCCGTCATAAATGGAATCGGATAAGCATCTTTTTCGAGACTTCGTTTACCTTACGAAAGTCGGTGCATAAACGATAATCTCCGTCCGATTTTTGAGCCATTACAACCGGACTGCACCATTCGCTATCCGATATATATATATATATATACCATTAAACCATTTCCCTTTCAGGGTAGGCGTGACACTACCCGATTCGGGTAGTGTTTCTAGGTTTTTCTTGTAGTTATAAATAACTACAAGTGTGGGCTCACCACACCCACGATGTGCCAACAGCACTCATGTCAGTATTCTTGAATGGTCAACCATCCAAGTACTAACCGCGTCCAACGCTGCTTAACTTCAGTGATCTGACGAGAACTGGATTTTTCAGCGTGGTATGGCCGTTGGCCGATGGTTCTATTAAATCCTGTCTGATGAGATCGTTAGCTTTCTCGATCAAAATGCCACATACCTTTGGTGACATCCGGTGATTCTTTTGTCGGATCGTTTTGTGTCCGCGCGTGTCGATCACGTGCTCTATGAACTTCGCTGCGGGCAATTAGTCCGGTACCGGAGGTATTAACTTCTTTAGACGTTCTTCGAACCTAACTTTTTCCATGTTCTCCAGCACGCTTCTGGGCCGCTCTCACCTGCCAGATCGAACGCAAATTTAATTATTGGCTCGTCAGCCAGCCATAGTTGCCGATCTCTAAGGTGTATCACGATCTCGAACCGCTCTGTAGAGTCCATGCCGAGAACACAAGTATCGGTCACACTCGGTATGATTTCAATCTCAATGATCTGTATAGTTCCTGAAAAGGTAATTGGTAGATAGGCTTCGCCAACGATGGTTTCAGTGGTACCATTGGCCATCATGGCTGCACCTGATTTTGAATAATCTACTTCATACACACGCTCAGTGATGATTTTTAATCATGTCGAACATATATATGTTCGAGACGAGCCCGTGTCGATTAGTGAGTGGAACTCGGTGCCACCTATTTCAATATTTATATAGGGTCGGGACGAGGTACCGATTCCGAAGATGAAATCGACTTCGGGTTTCCTTACTTGATGATCGCCCGTGTCCACCGCATCGAGCGGTCCCCATGGTCCGGAACTTACGGACGGCTCGGATGTGGAACGGCTGATCCTGTTGAATTGAGAGTCGTGGAAATATTTTCCACGGTTCTCGAGTGAAGTGAAGTTTGACCCAGAGTTTGGAGGTGGCCTACCTTCCAGGGCCTCTGATGGTTTAGACTTTTCCTGATTCGAGTTAACCCGAGCCGTGATGCTCGTTTCGCAAGTTAAGTTATGTGGGAGCTCATAACGACTCTCCCGAGTTATTTCCAGGGAACTGATTGGATCGAAAGTAGTTGCATCCGGTTTCCAGATTATCTTTTTAGTTGTTAGGGTCTGCTTGGGAACCACAGGAGTAGTATCGACCCTATGTCTACCCTCCCTTAGCGGTTTCCCCTGCAACAATCGGAATCACAATCCCGCTTGACCCGGTCATGCTTGCCACAATTGTGACAGAATTTCACGCAAGTATCTGCAGAATTAAAGCAGGGAGGTTGAGCTTTAGGTTCAATTTTCGGCTTCAGAACCGTTTCCTGATTTCGGTTCGGCTTAGTTACCGACGTGGTTTGTTGCGTTCGATCAGCTGATGGGGATCCCGATGATTCGGGGCTCGTTTTATGGTTTTTAGCACCCCCGGGGACAGAGCTGTTAGGCTTGTCCGGTGACGGCTTTTTGCTATCCATTTTGGTCATTAGTTCCACCAATAACGTTGCCAGTGATTAAATTTGTGAACTGGAGCCTCCTGATGGTGCTCCGGCTCTGATTTTATCCTCCCATGCTGGTTTACTCCGCTTAGTGTAAGCGAATTCTGGGAAAAGTTATTCCGCTGGACTGGAGAGTACACGTATTTCATGATCGGGAACGAAGTTTCGTTCCACTTCTCGCGCCAGTCGCATCAGCCCGTTATAATCGCTAAATTCTAAACAACGAATTACCCTACGCAATTCTGGCTTCATGTTCGGAAAAGCACGATACATTTGTTCTTCCAGGGTCACCGGACGTTGCAATTTCAGAAAGAGGCCCTGCAAACAGACCAGAAAGTCTGCGGTCCTTTCATCCGGTCCCTGGAACCGGGAAGAACCTGTTCTTCCAGTCGCTACTGGTATCCCATGTCGCCGTACATCGACAGCAAGGAGGCCTTGAAATGATTCCACGTCGACCAACCAGTATAATTCTGCCGGAACCATTGGAGGGCTAATACATCTAAAAGGAATGGAATTGCAAAGAGCAGGTCCTCATCACTAAGTCTGGATACCGAACGGCCTTCCTCTACACGAGCCAGAAAATTCTCCACACTCACACCACCATCGCCTGTAAAGACAATTCCCCATTTCTTGACTACGGAGTCCAATGTCTTGGTTGGACCCCGAGTCGTCCTCGCATGAGGAGCTGTGACCCGATTCGTAAACGACGTAGGGTCGGCCCACCGTTGACCAGGATACGTCGTCGCAGTCACCAGGGGAATGCTCCCGTTCGGAATTTCGTTCGGACCATTACCCGTAGATCTGGCTGGGTGGCGGCTCATCGCGCCCAATGAGTGCTCTCTCGTCGGGGCTTGTCCCCTGGAATAATTTGGGGACGGCCGTGTTATGACCGGGCTGAAAACCCCGCTCGTCACATTCGAGCACTCCACCGTTGAAGGGAGCTTAGACTGAGTGAAACCGCCCATTCCAAACTGGTTTGCAGCATATCCTGCAAACGGTTGAGTGATGGTTGGAGCATTACCCCACCCGCTATTGATTGGTGCCGCTTCCGACCGACAAGGGGTAAAACCCTGTCCGTCCTCACGAAACCCCGTGTCAACAGGAACTCCGGCATTTCCCGGTTGATGAGTGTGCATGGATGCGCCCACCGAATGATGCACGATTGTCGGATGGGATGATCCCAACCTCAAACTTTGGGCCAATTAAGTGTTAGAGGGCTGCGACAACTCCGGAGAGAATAGGCTCTGTCTTCGCAGAGCACGCAGCTCGCACGCATAACTTCCGACCGAGTATATACTGACGATTGCGGCATTGATCAAGTTATTGAGGTACTCGTGTGCGATACCGTGTTTGGTGTAGTCACACATCCACTTGATTGCGGCTCTGTTCGCCCGAGAGCTCCTGCCTTCGGTCCCCCCGAAACGGAAACCCACTTATCGTCCCTTTCGGACGATTGGAATAACCGGCGGGTCGTTGAGACTACCCGGTTATATAACGCTAACTCTTCTTCGATTGGTAGCTGAGACACATCCTGACCGAGCTGACTGAGCACGCTATCTAACATCGCGCTGGCATGTCTGGCCCCTATGGCTGCTTCCGCCCCTGCTCCCGATTCGTCTATGGCCGTCCAGACAACGTCACGGTCGCCAGCTGCTCTCCGATGAGCCCTCTTTTAGTCTTTTAGAGAATCACAACTCCCGGAGTCGGACATTTTGACTTAAATGGGCCGGCAATCTGACCCGCACCGACTATACTCCCCAATGCGATTCGATTGATTACCTAAGATAATCGTACGTTGTCTCACGGACTCACGTAACGGCCCAAGATGATTCCCGGTCAGTTCAGCCGGGACGCATTGATTTACCAGTGCAAATGATTACAAATGCAACAACCTTCAGGAATAAACTCAGAAGAGTCATTTGTGAATTTGGATCTATCGATTGACCCGAGTGAATTATGCGTGGGTGAACCTGACTGTCTCGTCAAAGTTTTGTAGGAAGTCTAACCCGAGTACACACCTGATTGCTCTACTAGGAACGATCAGGAAATCCAACTCCCGTGTTAACCCTGCGACTCGTATCGGAAGTTTACATTGACCCAAAACCGGAAGTGAATTGTGCGTAACATTCGAGGCGCGAGTTGATTCGGCCGATCGAACTCTAAATGGGAATCCGATTGCGCACAACACTCGTCTGCTGATTATGTTCGAGACTGAACCTGAGTCCACAATGACCCGCACCGTGCTATCTTGGATATGAATCACGACTTCAAAAATCAATGCGAGCCGACTGAACTTCCAGATTTTCCAGCCCGTAATTCCCCACAAATACCGAGAAATTATTCATTTGACTGTTTACTTAAACTAACATAGCGTCAGAACCAACAAAAAAAATTGGAGGTCACATAGGCCTCAATCAAATCAGGTGTCATTAATGAATAAATAATCAAACGTTCTGTCTGACAATAGTTCGGGCGACCTGATCAGGCTCAGAATAAATTATGTCCGAACTATTGCTCAATACAGTGAAAAGATCGAATTAAAACCGATACGATCGATCAACATCAATAAAGGTTCATAACAAATAGTCTTGTTGAAGAACAATTCGGGTATCATTATTAGATCCAGGATCAGTTAATCCGAACTCTTATTCAATTCAGTGAGTAGATTTTCAATATCATCAGTATTGATTATCTCTATTAACATCAATAAACGTTAATAAAAAGTAGTCTTGTTAAACAACAATTCGGGTCTTATGATCAGATTCAGGATCAGTTAATTCGAATTATTATTCAATTCAATGAGTATCTTTTAAATATCATCAATATTGATTATCTCAATTAACATCAATAAATGTTAATAACAAGTAGTCTTGTTAAACAACGATTCGGGTCCTGTGATCAGACTCAGGATCAGTTGATCCGAATTATTATTTAATTTAATGAGTAGATTTTAAATATCATCCATATATATTGTGTCCATTCACATCAATAAATGTTAATAACAAGTATTCTTATTAAACAACAATTCGGGTCATGTGATTAGACTCAGGATCAGTTAATTCGAATTATTATTTAATTCAATTAGTATGTATGTATACCACTAAGCCTTTTCCCTTTCAGGGTAGGCGTGACACTACCCGATTCGGGTAGTGTTTCTAGGTGGATAGTTTTCTTGTAGTTATAAATAACTACAAGTGTGGGCTCACCACACCCACGATGTGCCAACAGCACTCAGTATTCTTGAATGGTCACCCACCCAAGTACTAACCGCGTCCAACGCGACTTAACTTCAGTGATCTGACGCGAACTGGGTTTTTCAGCGTGGTACGGCCGTTGGCCATAGAGATTCAGGATCAGTTGATCTGAATTATTATTCAATTCAATGAGTAGATTTTGAATATCATCAATATTGATTATCTCCATTAACATCAATAAACTTTAATAACAAGTAGTCTTGGTAAACATAATTCAGGTCTTATGATCAGATTCAGGATCAGTTAATCCGAACTATTATTTAATTCAGTGAGCAAATTTTAAATATCATCAATATTGATTATCTCAATTAACATCAATAAATGTTAATAACAAGTAGTCTTGCTAAACAACGATTCGGGTCCTGTGATCAGACTCAGGATCAGTTGATCCGAATTATTATTCAATTCAATGAGTAGATTTTGAATATCATCAATATTGATTATCTCTATTAACATCAATAAACGTTAATAAAAAGTAGTCTTGTTAAACAACAATTCGGGTCCTATAATCAGATTCAGGATGAGTTAATCCGAACTATTATTTAATTCAGTGAGCACATTTTAAATATCATCAATATTGATTATCTCAATTAACATCAATAAATGTTAATAACAAGTAGTTTTGCTAAACAACGATTCGGGTCCTGTGATCAGACTCAGGATCAGTTAATCCGAATTATTATTTAATTCAATGAGTAGATTTTAAATATCATCAATATTTATTGTCTCCATTCACATCAATAAATGTTAATAACAAGTAGTCTTGTTAAACAACAATTCGGGTCCTATGATCAGACTCAGGATCAGTTAATTCGAATTATTATTCAATTCAATTAGTAGATTTTAAATATTATCAATATTCATAATCTCCATTAACATCAATAAATGTTAATAACAAGTAGTCTTGTTAAATATCAATTCGGGTCTTATGATCAGATTCAGAATCAGTTCATCCGAATTATTATTCAATTCAATGAGTAGATTTTAAATATCATCAATATTGATTGTCTCCATTAACATCAATAAACGTTAATAACAAGTAGTCTTGTTAAACAACAATTCGGGTCTTATGATCAGCTTCAGGATCAGTTAATTCGAATTATTATTCAATTCAATGAGTAGATTTTAAATATCATCAATATTGATTATCTCAATTAACATCAATAAATGTTAATAACAAGTAGTCTTGTTAAACAACAATTCGGGTCGTATGATTAGAATTAGGATCAGTTAATCCGAATTATTATTGAACTCCATTTTGTAAATTTTGAATATTATCAGTCGCGATAATCTCAGTTAACCTCAAGAAATGTTCACATTCAAATGCAATGTTGAAGAGCAATTCAGATGTCATAATTTAATTTTTGATGAATTGCATCCGAGTTGTTGTTTAATTCCGAATGGGATTCGCTCACAGAATCCTAATGTGTGTGAATTCGACCTGAATGATCGAATTCTACCCATCGCTGTGTGACGTCACTCAATCCCTAGACGCTGGGCGTCAGTTTATAACCCTTAATTTGAATTGATACTATTTTATTTAATTACTATAGTAATTTAATTTACTTTCTAATAGTTTTTTGCGTTAAGCGCCAGCTAATTTCTACCTAAAATTAGCAAAAGGGGATAAATATTCGATTGGTTTCAGAACCTCTTCAATTTATGGATAGGGGTTATATTCTGTTCGCTTTATAGAGTGACTAGGCCCTACTAGCTCAGATGTAAGGGAAGCGGAGAGGGGAGTGGTCAGAATTGACGTCACACGTTACTGGGTAATAATTGTTCACGAGTCATATCCATTTCAACTCGTATATTTAAATTATAAAGGAGTTTACTTCAGGTTACAGATACATATTAAAAGCTAAATACTAGTAGCCCGATTTGCCAATTATCAGACGGCCATGTTTGATGGCCGCGCGCTGAATTCACGGGAACGCGCAACTTTCGGAGAATAACTATATATCGCGTTTTTTAACACACGACTGACTTCGCAAGTCACAAACATTATTCGGCTGTTATTAGCCGGCTCTGAAGTTCATCATGAGCCACTAGGCTACCTGAAAATTCGCTGCAAGTTAATATTCCTTCCGAATTACATGCACATAAATTATTCCAATTTACGGTTCCGACGACTAAATTTTAGTTTAAAAGATATTCCTCGATATTCTCCCAAGCGGGTGTCTCGAATTAATGATTAGCAGGCGCCTGTGATGATGGTTATGAAGGACCGGATGAGAATGCCGACCAGTTCAGTTTGAACCACTGAAGTTAAGCCGAATAGGACTCGCGAGAATGCATTTTTCGAGAGGGATCGTTAAGACGCTTAATTAGCAAACCGGCCACTGGTCAGCCATTGCTGACGACTCGTAAATTTTTGGCTACTATAGCCCACTTGCGTACATTGCCAATTCAAAATGAAACAAGATATTTCGAACACAGAAGAAGGGTAGAGAGCAAGAAACTAAATGTATAAAACCTCACCTCAGATCACCCTCCGTCCCCGTGAGGAACCACGTCCCAGTGGCATTTTTAGTGATCGAGAATTACAGTGAGAAGAAGACTTTGACCATTCGCAGAAAATTTTTACTGTTTTCCACGTGAGCGTCGAACTAGCAGTAACGATGGTTGAAGATGCTCGTCCCCAACGACTTACAAACATACATTCCGTCATGCGCAGATGACTGATTCTGCAGATCGAGCGCGAATTCGTTTGCAACTGGCGGCAAGCAAGCGTTACGTCACGAGTCGACAACGATCATGCGGATAGAGAGGGAGAGAAAATTCGTCTACAACGGACGGCACGAGGTGGCACACGGACGAGCAGAATTACCACATGGTCTGCTACGCTATAGTCTATGGTGCAGCAGTATGGCTGCGCGCTCGTTCACGCCGGTTTGTTTACATCGTCGCGCTGTGAACGTACACGTCGTCGCCCTGGTTATCGTTGATCGCACGGGACTCCCCTCCATGCGAGTAACCAGGGTCCTCTTCTCCGAAGTCGAGGTGTCGTAGCCTCTGCGTCGTTTCGCGTGACGTGTATGCGTGTAGTGAATCTGTCACTGACCCCTGGTCAGTAGTGACTTTTGCGTAGAACGTGTGTGATTAGCGAGTGATGGCATGGGCCCTATAACCTCCAATCCTGTTTTTTCGGAATATTTTATTCCACAAAATGAAGGTTATATGGTCAATTATTTGGTGATTTTGAATGTGAATCGAAGTTTTCAGTCGATTAATCATAATGATCGACAGGTGGTTGACTCGAATTTTCTACTAAGACAACACGCACAACCTTCTTTTGACCTGGAAAGATTTGTACTTGGCTGCTACTTGCTTTGGCTGATCAACTCTTTACGCCATCGAGCCCAAAAATCTTGTCTCATTTTTTGCGCATGATTCCAAGATGGCAATCTCGAAGATCTCGTGTCTCTTAAGTCTGACTGTTGGTAAGTGGTTAAGGGGCTACCAATCAGGAGATGACCGAGAGACAATGGAAGTAGGTCATTAGGGTCTGATAACAGCGGGGTAAGAGGACCAGAGTTCAAGATCGCTTCTGCCTCAATCACATATGTCTCTAATTGATCATATGTTAGCAGTGTATTGCCTACTGGTGATTGAGGTGGAATAAAGCGCCAATTGATCTTTCAATCTAGAAAAAAGTTTTGGATTTCGGGGACATGTTCTCATGCTCTGATAAATTTGTCATCTGAATAAATAGTATCAGGCTTACCGAGTCGCGAAATAAATCTTTTCAAGCAGCCGAGAAATGCTTTGGCCGTCAAATCACAGACTACTTCAAGATGAACTGCTTTACTTGAAAAATACACGAAGACCAAAACATAGACAATAGTCAATAGGCTAATACCGTTGACGAACTCCGTACAGAGTAGCTTGGATTTCTGCATGCTTTCTTATTAAATGCTCATCTTGTATGATCAGTTTAGTAATGGGGTGGCTTCGTGGTAAATAATGGGAAATTTTTGTGATTGCGAGATGTTTGCATTTGTGAGACGACTCCCTACCCGAAGGATTCCGTTTTTATCCAGAAAAGGGTTAAGGGAGGATAAATCGCCCGTCTTATCCGTGAATTTGTCGCACCAGACTTTCGCGATGTCTTTAGAAAATGCATTAGCTTGAGTTTGTCGAATTATTATATATTATGAGCGACGTCAAGCTTTGTTCTGGATAAGGAACCTATGATTCTAGAATTATTATTTTTTACTCTGATATTGCGTATAAAGCGAAAAACGAAAACAAGCACACGATTGAGTTTTCTAAATGACGAACATTCTTCTATTTACGGTGTAAAGAATTTTACCTGAAACTGGATTCCAACAAAGACCAAGCATTTTAATGGTTTTCGTCAGATCCAGTGACATTTAAGAACTTTAAGAATTATTGTCGATATCATTTGTGAGTCTAGTGTCGTTTGATCGCCATTTCCTAAGATTGCCAATTGATGCAAAGTTCTAATTGCGAGAAAGGGGGCAAATGAAGTACCCAATGTAACGGTATTATGCGTGTACTCGTAAATGTCTTCATTGGGGTGATCTTTCCTAAATATTTTATGAAAAGGTCTGTATTCGTCATATGACTGTATTTGCCGATACATTTGTTCAATGTTGGCCGTGAGTGCAAAAAGAAATGTACAAAATCGCGTAAAAGTCGTGAATAAATCAGCTTGAATAGTCGGTCCTACCACTAAAGTGTCATTCAAGGAGATTCCGGTCGACTTGACTGAACTCATGTCACCGGCTTGTATGTATCCTTGAATACACTCGGAATATTGTGCCTTGAGATCTGCATTTTTGGAAAGTTTTGATTTTATTGCGAGGAATCGGTCGAACGCAGTTCTGCGAGATTTGCCAATCTTTTCCTTATGTTCATCAAGAGGTAATTAAACTATGTAGCGACCTGATGAGTCGCGACTTGCCTTTTTGCTATAATGTAGCTGGTGGAGTCCACGTCAAGCGGATCCAGAATTTTCCTCTTGGAAAGAGAGTTGGCTGTAACTCGGCGTATACAGTCCTATATAAGTAAAGAAAAATACCCCGAATTTTTTTTCAAAAATTCAAAAAAATGTCGGAGACGGGACTTTGAAATTGTTGGTAACTTTTTTTTGATAGTTCTATATCTTTGGTTCTAATTGACCGATTTAACTTTTTAAGATATGAAATTGTTTGTAATGGCATTCAAATCCAAACAAAAAAATGTACGTAGAGAAAACAAAATTTTGTGACATTTTTTTTAAAACTCTAAAAAATAAAATCGCGTTTTTGAAAATACGTGTTCTTGAATTTCAAAAAGTTTTCTGTCAAAGAAAGCCAAAAATATGCTTCATCAGTCCTGTAAGTTTTATCTTGGGACCGCCAGTGGTTCACGAGAAAAAAAAAATCGCATTATGCGCATTATGTGACTGTTCAGACCCCTTAAATAATGCTCTCAACGTCAGACATCGGTTCATAAAATGTTGTAGTCAACCTTACGCATTTTATGCATTTTGCTCCAGTTTTCCAATATGGGTACTATATTATACTCTTCGGAATTAGAAAAAATCCTTGTCTTTACTTCTCTCATAAAAATGCAAATTACAGCATTTATTTGTTGTGTACCCTCAATTGTAATAGAATTGTTCAATCCTTCACTTAAAAACGCTTCTTCTGCATTGTTATTGCAGAATTCCACACGAATGTCTGTAAAGTGTGTTTTAGTCCAGTCGTACATTTTTCTAGCATTACCCAGATAACAAAATGCGCGCACAGTGCGAGCGGTACAGCTCGCACGCGTGCGGATTATTCCTGCAGGCATGCCTTCACCGCGCCACGCAGGTGTGTGATCATAAGCGACGCATATCGCTCGCACGTCGTGAAGATCGCACGCGTGACGGTGCAAAGCGAGCTTTATGCGTCTCGTAAAATTACATTGTACAATGACACTGTACTACTTTGTACTTCAGGTATACCTTAAGGTAATTGGAAAAAACAGTAGTTTTTTTTCAAATTGTGTCAAATATCAGAAAAATATAAAAGCCAAAAATTCACCACAACTTAAATGGAGGTTATAAACCTCGTAATTTCAGGAGCTTTAAAAAGACAAGCTTGGACTTGTGAAAGTGAAAAAAAACACATGTCAGATCAAAAGACTTCAAAAATAAATATTAATTGAATTACCTGTCAAATTTCCTATCAATTTTAAACGTTTTTTTAACAAAATCATAGACCGTGATAAAAACACTTCACCCTGCACCATAAACAACTGATCATGATCGACCTAGCCTAACTAACAGAAAGAAACGCCATGTTGAAGTTTATTTCAACTACGTGATCACGCGGGAACAGTACAAACTTCCTTTAATATAATAAGGGTTAAATTACGTACGTGCCTCGCAAAATGCGACGCATATGCACCACACCCTACACGCACCGCGTGCCTCACGTGCCGTGAGGGTAACGTGCCTCGCACGATTGTTATCTGGGTGGTAATCTTTTAAGAATGCCACGAATACAATCATAAGGCCCTTTGCCGTGTGCAGATACATGAAAGTTCCATTCTGCTTTACATCCAAAATCTTGTTCGTGGAGTCTTAAGTTGGCAAAGTTCTTACGATTTTTGTACTGTGATGCGGAGTCCATGTCAAGCGGATCAAGGATTTTCCTCCTGGAAAGGTATTTGGCTGTAACTCGGCGGATACAGTCCTATATTTTCAAAGATTTTGGACGTAAAGCAGAGTAAAACTTTCATGCAACTACACATGGCAAAGGGCCTTGTGGTGGTATTAGTGGTATTCTTAAAAGAGCGGCTGCTAAAACAAATCTTCAGCGTGCATACGACAATCAGATTACTAATGCTAGGAAAATGTACTGCTGGGATTAAACACACTTCAAAGACATTCATGTGGAATTCTGCAATAACAATGCAGAAGAAGCATTTTTAAGTGAAAGATTTAACAATTCTATGGCAATTGAGGGTACACAACAAATAAACGCTGTAATTTCCATTTCTATGAGAGAAGTGAAGACAAAGATTTTTTCTAATTCTGAAGAGTTTAATGTACTACCCGTACTGGAAAACCGGAACAAAATGCATAAAATGCGCAAGGTTCGTCGTACCAAATAATGCATTGTTTGATTCTGAAATCAAAGAATTTTAACATACTCACATTATTCGTTCATGTCTGAACTTCAGATCATTATTTAGGGTGTCTGAACAGTCACATAATGCGCTAAGCCCGCGCACTTCTAGCCGCGGCACCTCGCTTCATCGTGTATGACCCTAAGATTCATTTTTTTTCGTGTGAACCATTGGCGGTCCCAAGATAAAACTTACCGATACTTTTTTTCAAAATCAACTTACGTTCACACGAAACGCGATATCGAGTTGAAAATTTGGGATAATAAATAAGAAGCGCTAAGAAAGGCGGCTCTGGTTCTAAATTTTAATAATCATGAAGATAGCAAAAAAAAAATATTTACAAAAAATACTTTTTTCATAATTATAAAAATTTAGGACCAGAGCCACCTTTCTTAGCGCTTCTTATTTATTATCCCAAATTTTCAACTCGATATCGCGTTTCGTGTGAACGTAAGTTGATTTTGAAAAAAGTGTCGGTAAGGTATGAATCCGGTCACGTGACCCACTCGTTACATGGCCTTAAATACCATTACAAACAATTTCAGATCTTAAAAAGTTAAATCAGTCAATTACAAACAAAGATATAGAACTATAAAAAAAAAGTTACCAAAAATTTCAAAGTCCCGTATCTGCGCCATTTTTTTGAATTTTTGAGAAATACTTCGGGGTATTTTTCTTTACTAATGTAGGACTGTATACGCCGAGTTACAGCCGAATCCCTGTCCAAGAGGAAAATTCATGATCCGCTTGACGTGGACTCCACCAGCTCACAAGCTTCTTCTTCTGATGACCAAGGAGATGCTTGGCGAGCTGATTCTACTTCCCATAACAACCGGAGATCCAAAAATTCGGTAAAATTGCAATAAATAAACCTTTTCTTGTTTAGCAAGAGTCTTATGGAAACACCCTGCAACCACCCAACCGAGTTTAGTTTCTTGAAGAACGGCTTCCTTATTCGCGATCGGGATTTGACCAGGACAGAAAAATTGGTAAAAGTATTGAGCTCCAAGAATAATGTCCACCTCGGAAGGTTGTTGAAATTCTGGATCGGCGAGGAATACACCTTTTGTGATAGTTACGGATTTTCAATCAATCAATACTGATGGTATTGTTGAGCCGATACTTTTGACTACGAATAGGGATAAATTATGCTTTCGCTCATTGTATCGAGACTCCATTGTGGCACTCGTAGTGTATTTTATTGTGGTTGAGAGCTCATCGATTGCGCCGAGTGGAATATTAACGGCCATCTTTTTGAGACCGATTTTATTCGCAAATTTTTCTCTGATTACGTGGAGCTGGGAACCTGAATATAACATGACTCGACATGCGTGCATGTTGCCTTGATCGTCGATGACGTTGAGAGATGAATTTTGATTAAAGGACGTAGCGACGCCTGTAAACAGAGAACGAGATTTTCAATTGCCGTTATATTTTACTTGACTTGTTTTTTTATAATTTGATTGATAGGTAGCAGCCCTTGTCTCTTCTATGTAAGAGCGGCGCTGTAGAAAATCCAGCATGTTTTTAAGAGTAGGGAGGTCAGTTTCGCCAACAAATTCTTCCCACTTTTCTATAGTGTAGTTATTTAGTTTGATTTTAATTAGGTGAATTAGCACGGGGTGCTCGAAGATGTTTTTGTACCGTGTCATGTAATTGACGGATTGAAATCCTCTTGAAACGGATTTTAAATCATAAATGCTTTAACGCGGGTATCAATAATAACGTTTCTGTTATGATAGCGGTCTTTCAACAGGTCCTAAGCAACTGTGCAATTCTCGCTGGTAGTTTCTAAAGACGCGATTATATTCGCGGCATCCTCAGTCACTGAACCTTTCAAATAATGAAATTTTTGAATTGTCGGAAGGTCGTTGTCACTGTGAATCATTGAATTAAACGAGTCATAAAATCCGAGCCATGTTTCGATGTTACCCGAAAGAAATTGGAAATTCGAGATCGGGAACCTTACGATGAGCTACACGACGCGATAGATTTCAATTCTGATGCATATTCGATGATTGAGACTCGGTTTAAGTAGTTGTTATCGGAGACCGAATGCCTTCTGTAACGCGACTTGGGATTATAGTATCGTTAGATATTTGTGAAAAGTTTGAAGAAGGTGCGCTGGAAAGCACATTATTTTCTCTAGCGGAATAGTCGGGATTGCAAAAAGACTGTAGGAGTTCCGACTCGCTCTTTCGTCCATATTCTCCGCCTCCTCTGACGACCCGGCCTCGGGTAGCATTTCTATCGCAGTTTGAGTATTTTCAAACTTTTCAGAGATAGGCAAAACTTGCTCTTTTAACCGTGATTGTAGATCAAGAGTTTCGATATCTGTTTCGTCGTTAATTGTATTCAAAATGTTTTCTAAATGTGTAAATTGACTCCTTACAATTCCAAGGTTTTTCCTCAAAGTTTTAAGCTTGTCTGACGACATTTTTGCATAATAAAGTTCATATGCGATTGTGATCGAAGCGATTCGAGAAATGGGAAGAGAATGATAAATGGAATTGGTAGATCGAAACCACTTACTTGGATCTTGCCAGATACGTTGACATGAGAACTAAAGAGATACTGTACTTGTATTGGTTGCTCGATGAATGCTGCTTATGGAAAAGATGATCTGGGCATCAGGTTCTCCCGAGTCCCTTCTGCTGCACCGTCAACGTTAATAAAACTTGAAAGCCTTCCTGGATCTCGGTATTGAAAAATGTCAGATAGTTTTGTTTCTCTGACCTGTATTAGACTTTGCACTGTCACTACTTGATTTTTGTATGCAATGTTTGTAACGTTATAAAGGGCCTAGCCGGGTAAGCATGTAAAATCTGCCCCCGCATGTATCAAGGCCAAATTGGTACCATATATTGGCACCTATGAGTTACAAAATTCCTCCAAGTCTCAACCTCGAAAATGTATTTTTGTAGTAGTTATGGAGGGGGAAAGAAAAACCAAAAAAAAAACGGCTTGACCGATTTTGATGCGGAAAAAATATGTTATGCAGGTCGATGGGACGATTTAAAAAAAAATTGAAAAAATTTTTCGATAAAAATAACAGGTCTTAAAAATTTTTTGAATTTTTCAATAATTTTTTTTTAGGTCATGTTTTATAGTTACACCCACCATTTTTTCCATAAATATTCCTTCAGATGTCCTCTTCAACATATATTCTTTTCAAATTTTTTGAAGTGGTGCAACATAGTGAAAAATAATAAAAATCATACTCGAGACACTGTGTAACTGTGTACCTTTATGGTATACTGTACTGGCCGGCTATTTCTTTCAGAAACCACCCTTTTTCATATGTCTTTCATCAGCAACGTTATTTTTTCACTCTGTATGATCTTTTCAACAGGGTGACAAGACATATGTTGAACAATAGTGCTTTCCTCTTACATACTTGGTACGAGACATCTTTATTTGTTCGTAATTTTAATTCGAAAATAATTGTTGTTCTAGCGCCATTTCACTTTGCGATATTCATTTGTTCGTTTTCGTGATTCTACTTAGTGCACTGTTTCACTCTACTGCAAAGACACCTATGATCTTACAATTCATTGTGATTTTATTATTATCGCAAGAATCTCTTGTCATCTTCATTTGTTTCCCGAACATAACTGTCGTTCTAGCGCCATTTCACTTTGCGATATTCATTTGTCGTATTCGTAGTTCTACCCGGTAAGAAGGACTTCATTAAACTAGATAGAAATGAGTTGAAATATAGGCGATTTTTCAACTCTTTTAATCTCAACCAATGTCGTTTTTGAATGTAAACACTTCAATTCATTTTACCGATTTACGTTTGTCATCGTTTCAATCCTGTTAAATCTCGCGACCAAAAATGTACACGTTTTAATTCTGACGGACGTGATTGATTTGAAGTCAAGTTAATTCTGTTTAATCGCGTAATGAAAATTTTAATATTGAAGACAATTCAATTTCGTTTGGCGAGTCAAATTGTAATAGAAACTAATTCAATTAAATTACGTTGGATGATCTTAGAAGTTGAAGTCATTTTAATATCATCCGATGAGTGGATTTGTAGAACAAATTAATTACTTTGAATGTCGCAAGGTGACCTCGAAAGTTGAAATCAATTTAATGTGTTAGGTCGAAATAAGATTTAAGAATAACCAGTATAGCGCAAGCGCAGTTCTGATGGGGATGTGCGAACGGTCTGCTCGTCTGCTAAGAAAAACGGTTACACTTTAGTCATATTCCCTGTAAAAATCTTTATTGAATGTTGTTTCGATGTGCAATACTTTTAATCCTTAATTCTTGTTTTCGTGACTAATACGACCACATTCATTTATACGTACGATATTCGTAATAACATATACATTCGTGTGAAGTATTGTAAAAATGTTGGCTTTTGTTTTATTACTGAACACGCGTTTAAAAAAAAAAGTGCCGGTTCACCGGTTAAAAAAGTTTGTCGTCCAAAAACACGTGCCAACTCAAAAATACAAGCTCGAAGGCGAGAAAACACCAACAGAGTGCATTGTGTTATTTTTAGCATGTAAGTAAAATTTATTTTTGACATAATAATTCAGAACAAAATGATAACGTAAAACCTTTTGTTATTTTATATATTTATAACACTTCACGTGAAAAATGGTAGTGTTGCTCTTTTTTTGCCCGATCGACTCATCCAGTCACCCTTTATTCTTTTTATATTCTTATTCTTATTCTTTTAATTTCAACTAATTTTAAAGAATTATAATAAAACCTTTTCATAACCGTTTCAAACTCTTGAAGTTTCCTTTTAGATTTTATAATGATTTGAAGAATTTCAAGGAAATTGGTGTAAATAAATTACTATGAAAATTATTCACGAGAAATAGTTTTCAATTCCCTAAGAACCTTTGTAATGTATACAACATTTTTGAAATCCGTTTCATTTAACAAAAACGTTTAAAATTTCTAAGGAAATGTTCAAATCTCTCAAAATCCATGGAATTTTAAATTTGGTAAATTAGAAATTTTTAAAATCCCCTAAAATTACTTAAAGTCTGTATGAAATCCCTATAGACACTTGTTGCAGTGATTTCAAGTACACATCTTTATATAGCCCGAACAATACGTAGGCAAAATTCCACTATTTACGAAGAGTTTCTGTAAAGTAAGAAAAATGTTTTGTTAATTTTTGTTTGCGAGACTGTCGTGCCACCTTATCTATTTATAATGTACTTCATTTTTCAACTGTTATTTCTTTTTATGTGAGAAGTTGTAGAAGTTGTATTATAAGAATTTTTATAAGCGCCCAATGTAATTGTTTTCTACAATATAATTTTTCGAATAAATGTTATTCAAAACTTAAACAAACTTATTATCATTTTCATTATTAGTTTGCATGCAAACCAATTCCTTTCAATTACACACCTATATTTCTTTTGTACACGAACCAATTTTGTTCAATAATTCTGTTTCACTAATTCGTGATACGTTTGACTACGTTTTAATTCTGATTCGGGGTGTGGGATCATTTCAATCCATTTCTTTTACTTCTTCGACACTCCTTTGAATTGAAACGTATTTTTCAAAAACGACATTGGTTTAAATAGAAACGATTCTATCTAATTTAATCAACTCCTTCTTACCGGGTAATTAGTATCCGTACTTTTAAATACTACACTATTTTACTTCATTGCGAAGATTACTTCTGTGATCGTACAAATCATTGTGATTTTTCTATTATCGCAAGAATCGTTTTTTGTTTTTTATTCTTTCCTCAATCGTAATTCTCATTCTTAAGTCATTGCACTCGTCGATTTTCATTTGTTTTTGTGCGATATTTTCGTTCATGCACTGTTTTGTTCCTGATTTTTGTTTATGTGCTGTCTTTATCTGTTGAAAGGTGAACTTTTTTAGTTTGATACTTATAAAGATCTTATTACTCAAATATGGCTCCATCACTGGATAAGCTTATGTGTGCTGGCTGCGATGTAATTTTGAGAAAAACGAGGGGTAAAAAAAAAGTTAGTGAATACTACGGATGAAGCGAAAGCTTTTTCCTCCTGTCTTAAACGAGGAATAGTTGTAGGTGACATTTTATGTTCTAAATGTCGACTCACTGTTTATAGAAAAGATAATTCTGACAAAAACCTTGATTTTGAAACTGAAACAGATCTTTCTGCTTTTGAATCAACGTCTAATGACTCAACATTTGAAGTAAAATTAAAATCAAATCAAGCGGATTCTGAGATTCAATATGTAGAAATTCCGATGCAGAGGTCTGTTGCTACCCAAAAATGCTGCTGTTTTTGTTTTTCTTCCAATAATATAACTATAATTCCTATAGAAGCCTGCACGCAATGTTATATTAAGAAAAAAATTTTCATTCCTCCTGGAAATCGATGCTGTAAAACTCATCTGATAAAAAATCGAATTTACGAGGAAGGTCTTAAGCTTTTGAAAACGCATTCCAACACAACAAGGCTCACCGTGTCAGAATTATCTAAAGTGATGGAAACTCTTTCCGTCAAATGTGATTCCACATTGCTTGACAAAATCGGTGAATTCAGCCTTTCAGAAAAACAAGTGCAAGTTTTCACTGGTTTATCTTGGGCAAGTCTTCTGGAGATAAAGGAAATGATGACTTCTATGCGAAATAGTCAACCTCGATCTGTGATCCAAGCTCTCGTTGTATTTCTCTTCAAACTACGTACGGGAAATTCAAATAAAATATTAGCTTCTATACTGAATATAGAAAATGCGCAGATAATTTCAGACTATTCTGCAAGTGTGGTTAAGTCTTTTGAAAATGACGTTCTACCAGGTCGTTTTGGTTTGAATTCTTTTGATAGAGCTAACCTCATTCAAAATCATACGACGGAAATTGCAAAGAATTTATTTGACGCTCATAATCACTTACTATTGATTTGTGATGGTACATATGCGCGAAATCAGAAAAGTACAAATAATGAATATCAAAGAAAGTCTTCCTCTGGACAAAAGAAAGGTCCCCTTTGCAAGCCTTTTACTATTTGTACGACTGATTGATATACAGTGGATATGCTTGGACCGTATCTGGCAAATCACAATGATGCAGAAATCTTGAAAACCATTATTGAAGATGCAAATGGCTTATGCAAATTCTTGGAAAAAGATGATGTATTTGTACTTCATCGAGGCTTTCGAGATGTCAAAAAAGATTTGGAACATAAAAATTTCAAAGTATTGATGCCCGAATTGAAAGGTAAAAGAAAGCGACTGACAGCAGCTGAGTACAACCAGTCCCGTTTTGTGACTAAAATTCGTTGGGCAGTAGAAGCTGTTCACGGTATTCCTAAACAGAAGTATCGGCTTTTGGATCACAAAATAGACAACAAGCTAATACTGAAAGTTTGTATCTTTTTTAGAATTGCATCATTTCTTAATAATACTTATGGTGAAACGCTGCAATCTGACGTAGAAGCTAGAGATGAAATCTTGGAAAGAATGCATGTTCGAAATGATGTAAAAAATACACTAGCTACTGAGGCAGAGGAAAAAGGGTGGATTCGACGAAAAACTCCCTTTCAAGCAGTCACTTCAGAAGAAATACTAGATTTTCCAAAAATGACAGAAAGAGATTTAGTGGTCTTCTTCACTGGATCATATCAGCTTTCTCAAGCTGTATCTTATTTGGCAGAAATGTTAGATATGGATGTAAAACTGGTTGTTGAGTGTGCGAAAGAAGAAACCAATGTGCTTAAATTCAAGGTCCAATCACGACACATTTCTCGAACATCATACAGATGTTTTATTAGGTACAAGCCTAATAGTGTTGGAGTTTCAGGCGTAACACACTATACATGTGAGTGTGCTAATGGCAGGCGAACTGTTGGCTGCTGTTCACACATTGCTGCCATCGTCTTTTACCTGTCACATGCAAGGTATTTATCATGGATATCACGATAAAAAAGCACCCCCTATTGTGAGAGGCAAGGGGACTCACGATCAAAAAGGACCTTGTATTGTGAGAGGCGAGGGAACTCACGGTCAAAAAGCACCCCGTATTGTGAAAGGCAAGGGGACTCACGATCAAAAAGCACCACGTATTGTGGGAGGCGAGGGGACTCACGATAAAAAAGCACCCCGTATTGTGAGAGGCAAGGGGACTCACGATCAAAAAGCACCCCGTATTGTGAGAGGCGAGTGAACTCATGGTCAAAAAGCACCCCGTATTGTGAAAGGCAAGGGGACTCGCGATCAAAAAGCACCCCGTATTGTGAGAGGCGAGGGGACTCGCGATAAAAAAGCACCCCGTATTGTGGAAGGTAAGGGGACTCACGATCAAAAAGCACCCCGTATTGTGAGAGGCGAGGGAACTCACGGTCAAAAAGCACCCCGTATTGTGAGAGTCTAGGAAAAATGTATTGTTCATAATTACATATAAATTTTATAAGTTCTAGATTTGCGAACAACGTTGCTGATGAAAGGCAGATGAAAAAGGGTGGTTTCTGACAGAAATAGCCGGCCAGTACAGTATACCATAAAGGTACACAGTTACACAGTGTCCCGAGTATGATTTTTATTATTTTTCACTATGTTGCACCACTTCAAAAAATTTGACAAAAATATATTTTGAAGAGGACATCTGAAGGAATATTCATGGAAAAAATGGTGGGTGTCACTATAAAACATGACCTCAACAAAAATTATTGAAAAATTCAAACATTTTTTAAGACCTATTATTTTTATCGAAAAATTTTTTCAATTTTTTTTTAAATCGTCCCATCGACCTGCATAACATATTTTTTCCGCATCAAAATCGGTCAAGCCGTTTTTTTTTTTTCTTTCCCACTTGGAGGAATTTTGTGACTCATAGGTGCCAACATATGGTACCAATTTGGCCTTGATACATGCGGGGGCAGATTTTACATGCTTACCCGGCTAGGCCCTGTCACGTTGTCACTTTGTAAATTTGTAACTTTGTTACTTTTTCACTTTTGAAATTTATAACTGCCGTATCGAAGTAATAATGAACTTGTATGTTTTACACTGGATATGAATTTCACTGTAAGATTCCACTGTTTTTTAGTCACTGATTATCACAGTTTGTTATTTTTCACTTCGGTCGCTTAACAGCCACTGATTTTTATGAATTTTTTTTACACCGGTAGATAAAATCCGGCTCTGGAAGGATCAAAAAATGTTTGATTGTAGTTTTTTGTGGGTTTTTACTTGTAATTGTGTATGCCTGTAAAGAGAACAGTTTTACGCTGCACATAGGTGAGGTTTCAGAAATGTGATTAACTCAGTTCTTCAAATTATCAATTCACATATATTTCAAAGAACACAACATAAACTTTTTACAGGACTGTAGGAAAATGATAAATATGAGTATACTTGAGTTAATGAACAGAATTGAAAAGACGAGGTAAAGATACCGACGGTTCGCAAAGATCTGAGGAGATCCAATACAGGAGGTCCAATATTAGTTAGTGGGGTTGATAGGCGACACCCTCTGCTAAGGGCAGGCGAAATTGAAGCCGCTGGTTTTTTTCCGGTAATAAACTTTTCGTAGAAGGCCAGCTTTGAGTTTTGATAGTCACATCTTTTATTATTCATTTATTTTGGGATGAAAGATAAAGAACTAGTAAAAAGTTAATGAATAACTTATTCAATCTCGCACGAAAATATGAATTGTCCGACGTTTCGTGAACATTGCAGTTCACTTCTTCAGGGCTGACCTGAAAGTGAAGTTTCAGGTTATGTTCTTCTTATATATGTATTCTCTACGATGCATGTGATTGGCCAGAGCGCCCCATGGTGAGGACTGGTCAAACTTGATTGGTCAATCAAGTCTTTTTTAAAAAACCCGCGTGGACGGAAATGCCAAATCGGATTAGTATTATATCCATTGTCCCTATTGATGTTATTAGAGTGTTTTAAGATTTCGATTACTTATCTACGTATTCTTGGAAAAATATTGTACGTTTTTGCGATGACGGTTCTTTTGTCAAATAAAATGCTATGTCCTGTTTGGATATGATGCTCAGCTAGTGCTGATTGCGTGAAATGTTTCCGCCTGACTTTACTCTCATGTTCGTGTACACGTTGGCTTACCGCCCTCCCGGTTTCTCCAATATAGACTTTGCCACAAGAACAAGGGATTTCATATACTCCCGGATCACTGGAGGGTGTCTTCTTTGTTCTGTGATACCTTCAATGTAGGGTAGGATGGTGGTCGTCTTACTCTCTTTTTCTTTGGTAGGTTGTGTCGACTTGTTTTTTTGAGTGTATTTTCCTATTGCTTTATTAATTTATTGTGTAATCGTTTTGTAATAGGATTTGTTTAACATTTTGTAGTTCCTTTTGTAAGTTATCTTTATCTGTTATGGATACAGCTCTGTATACAAGGGAGTTGATGACCGATTGCTTTTGAGATGGGTGGTGGTGGAAGGAGGCATGTAGGTATCTGTTTGTATGGGTGGGTTTTCTGTAAACTTCATGTCCTAATGTGTTATCAGATCTTTTGTAAACTACTATGTCCAAGAAAGTTAATTTTCCGTTTTGTTCAATTTCCATGGTGTCGTCAACGTAACGGCACCAAAATTCCGGTTTAAGCTTGGATTTGTTAAAGATTTTAGTTTCTAGATTCTCCATAAAGATGTTGGCTATTACAGGTGAGATTGGAGATCCCACTGCTGCTCCTGAGGTTTGTTCGTAGAATTGGTTATTGAAAGAGAAGTAGGTATTAGTGAGACAGTGTTCTATCAAAGGTGTGAGATTGGAGCGGAAGTTTGCAAAGGATTCAACAATATCGATTGTATCAGAGATTGGTACTTTTGTAAAGAGAGATACTACGTCGAAACTCACTAGGATGTCTTGGGGTTGAATGTGAATCTGTTGCATCTTTCTGATGAAGTCAAAAGAGTTTTTGACGTGTGTGATAGAGTTTCCTGTGAAAGGTTTCAGTTTTTTTACGAGAAAGTGTGCTAGGTTGTAAGTTGGTGAGTTTATTGCGCTGACGATCGGTCTGAGTGGGATATTGTTTTTGTGGATTTTTGGGAGTCCGTAAAGTTTTGGAGAGCTGGGATTAGTAGATTTTAATTTAGATATTGTTTCGCTGTCAAGTTTTGAGTCTTTTAGAAGGGGTTTTGTTTTGCTGGCTATTGTTGATGGATAGGAGTAAAATTAACGCGATTCGCATGAAATTCTTGCGCAATATGTGCGGTAAAACGCTATTGAACAAAGTCAATAATGAGAAAATCCTCAAAGAATGCATCGTAGAGGAGGCACTAGTTGACATATGTGAAAGAAATTCGTTCAGATCATTTGAGCATGTTGAGAGAATGAAAGATGAACGACTGACGAAACAAGTATATCAAGCTTATGTAAATGGCAGTGTGCCCAGAGGCGGACCGAGGAAAGAATGGTTAGAATGTGTGAATGAGATCCTAATTCGAAGAGACATAAGAAGCCATAGAAACACAAAAGCTTCCATGAGAAAATGCATGGACATGAAGGAAACTAAAGAGGTATGCCAAGACAGAAAAGTATGGCGACAAATAGGTTGTAAGAAGTGCATGATGAAGAGTGTCAGTGAAGTGAATGACGCCTGAGAACAAAGACCGTGGATACTTATGGTCCCGAGAATAGAGCCTTACATGATGTCTTTGTGAAGCTCTTCGCATTGGGTGATCGCTAAACAGATTTATCAGCGACTTGGGTCGGAGCAGTGCTGCGGGACGAATGTCTTATTTATATAAACAATACGGAAATTCCAGATCAATCTAAAATGTTAACCCTCACCCCCAATCACCGCCTTCTACAACTCCCTTCCGCACCAAGTGAGTCACGTTTATCCCGAAAGGAATATGGCTTAATGGTATAATAATAATAACTTGTAAGTCTGTCCCACAAGTGTTTTGTCTGCTAATGCTACATTGCTATTTTAGGATAAAACTTAAAAATAATTATGTAAACTATTCATAATGCAGATCAAAATTGTTAATTTGTATCCTTAAGAAGATTTGAGTATAGATAAGAATCGATTTTTTGATCTGTTCTGCATATATTTAAAAATGTTTTTAAAATGGCCCGACTTAGGAACCTGCTTTTCTAAGATGGGGCTCTTTCGAAAACTAAAAAAATCATTTGTATAGGTATAAAAACTCCTCTCCATTGCTGCAGGAACCGTTCTCCTTCACACACTTTCTGAATCATTTCCATCAATCTTCTTTTCGGCTCACCTTAGATGTACAGCCATGCTTTATTCTCCATCCCGTCCCTGCCCGCCACCTTTGCCATCTTCAACTTGTTAATCTGAATCTTTATTTTCTAATTCCATAAGTCCGCTACACCATTCTCCTCCTTTTCTCTGTTTCAGTCGTCCACGTTCCTCACATCTGATCCACTAAATTAACTTCACGCCCTATTAATGAAATCCCTGGCTCCTGGTATCAGTTCTCTCCTTTTCCTCAAGCAAAAATTTTTATGCCCTTCTACGTTTCTCCATTTTTTATCAGCTTTTTTCACTTCTTTTTCGTTTCTGTTACACTCTTTATCCCACCACGGCTTATTCGAATACTTTTTCACCAACTCATTTCGTCTAACAACTCCACCAACATTTCTCCCTGCTTTCGACCGACTCTTGCGTTGAAATTTGCTCCTATTATCGGATTATCTTCTTCCTGTTCTTTTTGCATTTCTTCTGAATTTCTTATAATTAGCCTCATTCCCTCGCATTGTAAACTCACTACTCTCTTAATTTCCTTATTTACCTTTCCTTATCTTTCCAGAATTCCTTCCTTACCATCTACCATTTCCGCCACCCCCTTCAATCCCTCTCTCACTCCCGCGATTTGTTCGCGATTCCGCCCTATTCTTCATGCAGAAATATATCCAGAAAAGAATTCCAGAAACCCGCATCTTTATTTTCAATTCCCGCTACGTTCTAAAATAATCTTCTTACCCCTTGTCCCTTTTCGTTAATCTTACTTTTCTCCCTACCATGGACTTTCCTCGTTTTCCCTCTCCACCGTCCCTCATTCGAAAACACTTGAATCTATTCTCTCAAGCTCTTCTTCACTCTTGTTTAACATCCACTATTACCCTTATATTAACCTTGTTTATATTTCTCATTCCTTAAATCTCAGATCGTAATCAATATAAACTTCCCTCATCCCTAGTTTGCTTTTATTTTTCATTACTTCTTGCTTTGATTCCCAAGATTTCATGTAAACTATCAGAACTTCTTTCCTTTTCTTGTCCCTTCTCCATACTTTGTTCAATGTTACTTCTATCATTTACTTGTGCTTGAGCAGATCCTCTACCACCTCTTTTTTCTTGCCTTCCCATGCGTCTAAGCCCGTAAATGTCACATTGTTCTTCCTTTTGCTTCTTTCTCTTTTTTCAATATCTCTCTCTACTACTAACATCTTTTTTACTATCCTCTCTCATTTTTTAACCTCCAGTTTCCTAATTTGCTGTCCTAATTATTCGTCCCTGCCTCCTAGTTCCTCCTTTTGTCCTCTTATAGCTTCTGCCTAATCCTTCTCTACTTCTAACCTTTGTTTCATGTCCCCTAATTCGCGATCCCACTTTGCTTCCATTCTGTTTAAATCCGCCTTAAGATGCACTGCTTCCCTTTCCCCTGCTTAACACAACGAGCTTGTCTGTCAGGACCACCAAATCCCAAGGTCCTGCTCTACCGACTCCCGCATAAACCCGCCTGTTTGCGTTTCCCACTCAGACTTACAGGTGTCTCCCCTTTCCATTACCCCCTACCTCATCAACTTCAACCAAACCTAACGTGTAAATAAAATCCCAATATCTCAATCCAGTTTTTACTTTTAAATAGTTTCCCCTACTAAAAATTATTTGTTCCGTCCTTACCTTTTCACATTCACTCCAATACCATCACACTCTTCTCTCCCTCCACACACTTTTACGCTGATAACCAGCGATCTGACATTCACCTTTCATTCTAGCATCCGCACACTAGTTTCACAGCATAAGAGTTCAAAATCATATATAATATTTTATTCAGAACATGAATTATTTTATATAAAGCGAAGAAACAACATATTTTTAATAATTTCGTGTTGGTGACTTAAAAGCAGAAAGATGTTAGGTGAGGTTAAGAGAGGCTGTCTCTGATAGGAGGAAAATTTATATTTCTGATATTTCTCGCTGTATTAGATATTACTCTAAAGAATAAAAAAGACAAATATGCAAATAACTGCATTCAAATAAGCAATAATGACCTCAACTATTTTTTGTAATTTACGCTTCGGTTTCTCTTCTAAAATTTGTTGCAATAACTATTGAGCCTTTTTTAGACTTTATAAATGAAGCTACAGATTAGGTCGAGTATTGAGTTCCGGCAAATTTTGCCGTATTTAAAGTTTCTAGTCCGGCAAATTTTTTTGTCAATAAGGAACTTACTGTTCCGATAATATTTTTTGCTACTTTGGAAAAATAGTACAATATTTTACTATTTTATCATAAAATGAGGAATATTAAGTTATAAATACACAGAAAGTGTCATATAATCAAGAACATTACACTAAAAGCACACTAAATAATTGCTCATCACTTCACTATTCCGATAATACACTTTATCACTAATTTGCGAATTGTCTCGCAGATGGTAGTACTTCAGATTCGAATCACGCATCCTCACGATCACTCTTCTGTGACCAGTCACTAACACGCGTATTTTTTAAAGGGAGACTTGGAAAAGGGGTTTGAGATGTGACAGATCACTCTTCTGTGACCAGTCACTAACACTCGTATTTGTTAAAGGGAGACTTGGAAAAGGGGTTCAAGATGTGGCAGATTACTCTTCTGTGACCAGTCATTAAAATTCCGTACTACAAAATTAAAATACGGCAAAAAATGCCGTATCTGTATACACTACGTAAAGGTTAAGTAATTTTGAACTTGTCTGCATAACTAGAACATCTTTAATATGGAGGATGACCTGACATTTTATCAAAAATATTATGCAAAAATTGTGATCATTATTTATTATTATTCGGAATCAACATCAATTATTGGATTTTGAACTACACAAAGATCTTCGTAAGTATAAAAAAACAATTTTAGCTTATTTTTTTGAATCTGATGACTGAACGAAAAACTTATGTGGCGGACTTTGCAGTGATTTTTTAAATCTTGAAATCTTTTCTGAAATATTATTTTTTACATTCTCATCAGAAAAGGTATTAGATTTCTGTAAAGTTTGACCCCCCCCCCCCCCCGATTTTGTCAAATTTCCACGTTTTGAGACCCCTTGAATCTGAAAAACAGGTTTTTACGAATGTGTCTGGCTGTAGATTTCAGTTTGTTAGCACAATAACTTTCGAAAGAATTGACATATTGGAATGGGCTTTTGTATACTGTTCAAGTGTCCTAAAATGAAGGTCAATTTCGTTAGCCAGCCATTTTGGATAAGAATGTAAACAGTGAGCGCATTTTCAATATTTTTGAGACCACTTTTTTTAGATTTAATAATTCTATGTACGGTTATTAGTAACACTCAAAAAGACGGACAATTTATCCTTAAGACTTTTTTTGATGAAAAAAATACCCGAGTTATAGCATTTAAAAAATTCCAAAAAACAAAAGAAAATGAACATTTTAAGCCAAATAACGCACGATATGAAAAAATGTCAGACAGAGGAAAACATTGCATTTTGAAGACCCTACAATATTATCACAACAACTTTTTGAATTCCCTTGAAAAATCGAAAATTCAAATTTTGACCACACAAAAAATAGTCAAAAATTCCATTTTTCGGTCAAACTATGCAAGATACGAAAAAAGATGATCTAAGAAAAATTGTGTACTCAAAAAAGGTCTACAAGTTTATCATCAATCACTTTTTGATAGGACGCGTAGTTTTTGTTTCATTCGTAAAAAACTACATTAAAATAGAAAAATTGAATTTACAACAAAAAGTACGAAAAAAATAAATAAACAAAATTTTGTTCACCCAAAAAAGGACTACAAATTTATTATTAATAATGTTTTGGTAGGACGCGTAGTTTTTTTTAATCGTAAAAAATAAAATAAAAAAAAATCTGCCCGCTTCGCGGGCACATTCTCATCGCGCGCGGCTCGCTTCGCTCGCAAGTTTGAGCGCGCCTAGGGCGCGCAACTGTTGGATCTCGCGCTTCGCGCTCGATCATATATTTATATCGCGCTTCGCGCTCGATTACGTATTCACCTCGCGCTACGCGCTCGGGCGTATCTACATCGCGCTTTACGCTCGGTTGCTCTAGATTTTTCAACTTCGTGTTCGACTTCGATGAAAAGAAAAAGTTTGTTTGCAAATATTATAAAATTATCAAAACCTCTACATATTAAGTGATTGTTAAATTTGTTTTTATTTTAGACTGAAAAGGAACTTCATTTACTCAAGGTTCTATCGACCTTAAGGAACACATTCTCATCCAGACACTCGCGCTTCGCGCTCGATATTTGATTTGAAAATCATTTGAACCTTGCGTTCCACGCTCGGTTCTGTGCATTTGATTTTTCTATTTTCAATGCTGTTTTTTACGAATAAAACAAAAACTACGCGTCATATCAAAAAGTGAATAATAAGAAATTTGTAGATCTTTTTTGGGTGCACAATTTTGGTGGAATGATCTTTTCTCGTATCTTGCATAGTTTCACAGCAAAATGGAATTTTTGATTATTTTTTTGTGCGATCAAAATTTGAATTTTTTATTTTTCAAAAAATTCAAAAAGTTGTTATGAAAATATTATAGGGCGTTCAAAAAGCAACGTTTTTCTCCTCTTGACTTTTTTTCATATCGTGCGTTTTTCGGCTTAAAATGTACATTTTCGTTTGTTTTTTGGAATTTTGAAAATGCTATAACTCCAGTAATTTTTGTTTTATCACGAAAAGTCATTGGAATATTTTGTTCGTCATTTTGCGTACTACTAATAACCATACATAGAATTTTTAAATCTTCAAAAAAAGTGGTCTCAAAAATTTTCAAAATGTGCTCACTTTTTGAATTTTCATCCAAAATAGCTGGTTAACGAACTCGTTCTCTATTTTTCGGCCATAAAAAAGTGTGCCAAAGCTGAATCAAATCTGATCATTTTTTCGAAAGTTATCGTGGCTACAGACAGACAGACAGACAGACTGACAGACAGACAGACAGACTACAGACAGACAGACACCTTGGTAAAAACCGTTTTTTCTGGCTCAGGGGGTCTCAAAACGTGGAGATTTGATGAAAACCGACTATGTCAAATTTTACATAAAACCAATACCTTCTCATTAGAATGAGAATGTAATAAAAAAAAATTAAATTTTTTGGAAAACGGCACAAGGTACAAAAAAAAATTTTTTAAACAAAAGTTGTTCACCGAAAAAGAATCTTAGAATTTGTTATTGATAATTTTCAGATAGAAAGAGTAGATTCTCTTTCAATTGTAAAAAACAAGATTTAAAATAGAAGAATATATAAAATATTTACCCCTTTGGAAAACGGACACAAGCTACAATAACATTTTATTTAACAAAATTTTTCTCCTTAATTATATCTACCAATTTTCTCAAAACCACTTTATGGTAGGATGCGTATTTTGAGTGTAAATTGTAAAAAATAACATTGAAAATAAACAAATTAAATTTATGGAAGAACGACACAAGTTGCAATAAAATTTTAATTTAAAAAATGTTTTTTTACATTCTCATTCTAATGAGAAGGTCTAAAGACATAGTCGGTTTTCATCAAATCTCCACGTTTTGAGACCTCCTGAGTCAGAAAAAACGATTTTTACCAAGGTGTCTGTCTGTAGTCTGTCTGTCTGTCTGTCTGTAGCCACGATAACTTTCGCAAAAATGATCAGATTTGATTAAGCTTTGGCACACTTTTTTATGGCCTAAAAAGAAAGAACGAGTTCGTTAACCAGCTATTCTGGATAAAAATTCAAAAAGTGAGCACATTTTGGAAATTTTTGAGACCACTTTTTTTGAAGATTTGAAAATTCTATTTACGGTTATTAGTAGTACGCAAAATGACGAACAAAATATCCTAATGACTTTTCGTGATAAAAAAAAAATTACTGGAGTTATAGCATTTTCAAAATTCCAAAAAACAAACGAAAATGAACATTTTAGGCCGAAAAACGCACGGTATTAAAAAAAGTCAAAAGGAGAAAAACGTTGCTTTTTGAACACCCCAAAGTATTTTCATAACAGTTTTTTTAATTTTTTGAAAAATAAAAAATTCAAATTTTGATCGCACAAAAAAATGATGAAAAATAAAAAATTCCACTTTGCTGTCAAACTATGCAAGATACGAGAAAAGATCATTCCACCAAAATTGTGCACCTAAAAAAGAGTTACAAATTTCTAATGACTTACTTTTTGATATGACGGGTAGTTTTTGTTTTATTCGTAAAAAACAGCATTAAAAATAGAAAAATCAAATTTGTAGACGAATAACACGAGCTACGAAAAAAATGACATGAACAAAATTTGTTTATCCAAGGAGGAGGTACAAATTTGTTGTGAATCATGTTTCGATAGGATGCGTAGTTTTTGTTTTATTCGTGAAAATAACATTGACAGTAAAAAAAATCAAATTTTTGAAAAAACAATGCAAGGTACGAAAACAGATAAATGAACAAAAATTGTGTATTAAAAAAAGGTTTACAAACTTGTAATCAATTTTTGTTGTAAGAATATATTCAAAATGAAAAAAATTAACTTTTTTGAAAGACGGCACAAGCTAAAATAAAATTTTAACTGATAAAATTTGTCGCCCAAATTATATAATTATTTTTCATTTGAAATCAAATACAAATTTAGTAATTTGTATATGAAGAACATATAACACGAAGCACAAAGTGCGCGCTCAGTGTATTTACCAAATCGCGCGTCGTAAGTGCGCTCAAACTTTTTTGTTTCTATCATACGGTGCACAGAACCGAGCGTGGAACGCAAGGTTCAAATGATTTTCAAATCAAATATCGAGCGCAAAGCGCGAGTGTCTGGATGAGAATGTGTTCCTTAAGGTCGATAGAACCTTGAGTAAATAAAGTTCCTTTTCAGTCTAAAGTGAAAACAAATTTAACAATCACTTAATATGTAGAGGTTTTGATAATTTCATAAGATTTGCAAACAAACTTTTTCTTTTCATCGAAGTCGAACACGAAGTTCAGAAATCTAAAGGAGCCGAGCGTAAAGCGCGATGTAAATACACCCGAGCGCGCAGCGCGAGGTGAATATATAATCGAGCGCGAAGCGCGAGATCCAACAGTCACCAAATTACAGTTGTCGATGATTTGACCTTTAATTTTAAAAGGTCTGTGCATAAATGTGGGGAAAATACAAAGACTGAGCACGGATCGCGAGGTAAATACATTATCGAGCGCTAAGCGCGAGATACATATATTATCGGTCGCGAAGCGCAATAACCAACAGTCGCGCGCCCTCGGCGCGCTCAAATGTGCGAGCCGCGCACATCGCACGATGAGAATGTGCCCGCGCCGCAGGCAGATTTTTTCAACTCAATGTAAGTAACATCTATAAATCTCAAATATAAAAAAAAAAACGTTCTTAATATTATTTAGCAATTTTTGATTTTATAATTGTAGTTTCCGAGAGGTGGATGAAAGGAAATTTAGCGTACTTTTTGATTTATAATTTCGAAACGAATTCGTCTAAAATTTTGAAATTTGTCCAAGCTGTGCTTTGATATAGGAGATAGGTGCCAAAGAAGGGCCCTTCTCATAAGCTGGACCTCCTGCTTATTTCTTTTTGAGCATTTTATAATCATGAAATACGTAGGTGTATTCATACTCAAGTACCCTTTTTGTTAGTCACAATTTTTTTTCAACAATGCTAGTAAATTAACAAAAGCTGAAAGTAAAAATTATTTTAGTACCTTAGATGATGAATTCATAGTTTCCTACCTGTTTTAAAAATCGTAATTTGATATCTAATGGAGATCTAAAACTATAAGTAGTTGTTATTTCATATGGTAGTCAATTTTGCCACATATTTTAAAAGCTGTAGGTTGAAGTAGCGTAGTAGTATAGTAGCAGGAAGTAGGTTAATTTGTTCTATTTTTGGAGTAATAGTTGGCTAGAAAAAGCATAAATTGAGATTTTTCACCGATCAAAGACAGCCTCTCATAACCTCACCTAACATCTTTCTGCCAACACGAAATTCTTAAAAATATGTTGTTACTTCCGTCATAGAAAGAAATATCAACTAAAGACTACGGTATAAGCCTGTCTGAAACCTATCTTAAACAGTCATATTCTGGTCCCCAGAAGACTTCATGACCCTGGCAGTAAGACAGGTATAAACTTTACTGAGGGGTACATACTAGAAAAATACTAAACCTTGTTTGAATCTAGTCTGGAGACTGTATTTAGTTGATATTTCTTTTCACGAGGGTTCTCTTTATAGCAATTAATTCTTCTTCTAAAGGAAATAATACTTTGATTTTGGACTTGCATTTTGTCCAACTAGTGTACGGATGCAAGAGTGACAGGTGAAAGTTATATCGGTGATAATTAACGTAAAAGTGTGTGGAAGGAGAGAAACGTGTAAGGATATTGCAGTCAATATGAAAAGGCAAGGGCGAAACAAATAATTTTGAGTGGGGTAAAAAATGTAAAAGTAAAAAATGGATTGAAATATAGGAATTTTATTTGAAGGTTAGGTTTTGTTGAAAAGGAGAGACATCTGTAGGCCTGAGTAGGGTACACAAACAGACAGGTTTATGCGCGAGTCGGTAAAGCGGAATTCGGGGGGAAGAAAATAGATGAAAGGGCATTTGGTGGTTCTGACAGGCAAGCCACATATAAAGGAGAGAATAAGAAAGACCAAAATAACTAAAAAGCAAGTATGCGAAATTTGGAAGAGATTATTTTTTAATCACTTCAGAAGAAGGATGCTATTGTTCGATACTTCGGTTGCAAGTGTGAAGCTGTATGGAGTTGAAATTTGAGAATAAAAGAAGTACGGAATTGTAGAAGGGGTGCAAGAAAGATATGTAAAATGGACGTTAGGGCTAGGCAAGAGCTCACCCTCATATGAAGTATTGAAAGAAGTTGACAGAGTATGCATGTGAAGACGTGGGAAATGCGTGAAATAGAAAGAAAATAGGAGTATAAAAGGTATAGGAATGGAGGCTAGACAAGAATATTATAAAATCATTGGGATAACAGAGAAGGAAGTAAGAGAAAAGAGGGTGGAAGGAAAGATGATTCATGAGCATGCTAAAGAAAAGGAAAAATAAAGACAGAAACAAAGAAGAGTATAGAAAATATGCGAGTCAATGTATAATAAAAATGATAAGGCTATTAGAGTGGAAGGAACAGCAGTGTACTTGAGAGAGAAGGGTGAAAGAGGGAATCGAATGATAATAGCAAGAGCAAGATGTGTAAATATGTAAGAGGCGAATCGGTACTGGATGAAAGAGTTAAAAAGAGATAAAAGAGTTGCATGAGTATGATGTCAATGGAAAGTGTATTGCATGAAAGTGGAGAAAAAGAGGTGGTGAATTGGTGGAGGAAACTGGTGAATGTTAAGAAAAATAAGAAAAAGAGTTAGATATAATGTGAAAGGAATAGGAAAAATGCGAGCAAGACGAGAGCATAGAGTAGCGAAGAATGAAGCAGATTTAATCTTTAACTTGATTTATAAAATCGATAAAAAAGGCCTATTGATTATTGCAAGAGATTTTAGAAGAGAACCGTATTTCTTTGTGATTTTGAGGCGCTGATTCTGAAACTGACCTTATTTTTTTCATAGCATCAATATTTTCGGTGATATACACGATTCAATATTCAATATCACATCAATAATGAACAAATCATATTACGCGCGTGCAAAAGCGAAATAAAACATAATGTCATTTTAAAAAATATAGGGCCACAGTACATGTATCAGGCTTCAATTTCTGCCCTATTAGAAGCCTTTAGGATTTTCGGTTTGTTTATTACAGGGTTTCAGAAACAGCAAAAAAATTGAGGTTTTCACAGGATCGTATTCTACAGAAGAAAACATACTGAAATATCCCGTCAATATTGACGATAAACAAAATCTTGTTACCTAGTGTAATTGTTTATTTAAATTCAGTTATTTGCATATATGTGTTTTTTCTTCCGATTAAGGCAAGAGCCGTAATTTTCATTTAAATTCAATTTAAAAAAGCACATTCTATTTTTGAAAAGATCATTACAATTATATTCATAACGTATTTATAGAAATTATTTTATTCATCAATAATATGAATATTATTAGTTTAGAAGACTAAATTTTTTCAGGTTATAGGAAGAAGAGTCTTTTGAAAATTTGTTTTTAATACTTTTTGTATTTTTCGATCAAGTTAATATTACTTTTAATATAGTTTTTGAAAGAATTTTATTCATAGTTATGGAACTTAACGTCAAAATCGTTTAATTTCCGAGGAATGTCATATTTTTTGAGGTTACGCTGCACCCGTCTATAACTATCATTTCGTCGGGTTAGCGCAATATCATATGTATTCAGGAAAACTAGGAAGAAGCCGCTCCAGAAAACGTGAAAAAACATGTTGAGTCAGAAGTTAGTTTTTATTCCTCGAATTCAAGTTGGTAGCACTGGCGGTATTTCTGAAATACAATTTTTCTATGTCCATTATGTCACGCATAATATTGCGCTAACCCGACGATTTTCCTATTTTTCACTTCCTGACGCAAGAATATCAATATACTTTTTTTTAAATCCGTAGTGTCGCGAATACTTATTGAACGTAGTTTTTATAACACTTGATTTTTTAATATGAACCATAATTCCCACCGAGAAATACAGCTTCTTACTTCTTACTTTTTTGAGATTTCTTTCCTTCCTGATTAGACAGTCGCCACTTTCTGAATTTTTTCTGACTTCTTAGTGAAATTTCAAAGCTTCACATTAAAGTCCAATCTAGAAAACACTTAGCGCTAGAAATTCACCTAGTGCAAAGTTTGGAAAAGTTCACTATAGCCGCAAAAAAATGAAACCTATTTGATCCATAATTACCCGGCTTGATCCATAATTACCGGCTTGATCTATAATTACCACGGTTGACACTATGTTTAAATAAACAATTATGACTTCTAACAATTTTTCTATTATTTACGCTTGGGGTTCTCTTCTAAAATTTGTTGCAATAATCAATGGGCCTTTTGTGTCAATTTTATTAATCAAGTTAAAGATTAAGTAATTTTAACCTTGACGGTACACCTAGAGCATCCTCATAGCTTGTTTCTTTTGTTCGACATATTCAACTATTTCTCAAAAAAGTGTGCATAAGGGTGAAAGTATCAAATTTGGAAAATGCGTTTTATTGGCTTAAATTAATTATTTTGAACTAACTAATGTGTCTGTAGAAAATTTTACTGTTCAGTTCGATTTAGAAGCGGGTCAAAATGCATGCCTGGTATTTTATTTTAACCGCCCTGTCAGTGACCCGGGTATTCATTCGAAATTTACACTCAAAATTTGCGGATTCTCTGGAAAAAAAATCTCTGAATCCCCTTGGATCCCTACTACTAAGATGAGTTCGCGCTTCTTCAATATTTAAATTTTTTGTTTAATCATTGTTTTTAAGAGCGAAAGTTGACACGCTGCTTGTTCAGTAACCGAGTACCCCGGTAACCATGTAAGCTTATCGCCATGCCAAACCCCGGCAATTCACATTGTGGAAAGGCAAATTGCGGGGGTTGGCATGATGATAAGGAAGTCACATTGCGGCAAGTCACATTTAGGGCATGTCACATTTGAGGCATGTCACATTTGTGGCATGTCACATTTGTGGCAAGTCACATTTGTGGCAAGTCACATTTGTGGCA
>CAKNYM010051360.1:18458-31084 GCA_932195095.1 Andricus curvator | reverse complement strand
GGCAAGTCACATTTGTGGCAAGTCACATTTGTGGCAAGTCACATTTGCGGCATGTCACATTTTCAGCAAGTCACATTTTCAGCAAGTCACATTTTCAGCAAGTCACATTTTCAGCAAGTCATATTTTCAGCAAGTCATATTTTCAGCAAGTCATATTTTCAGCAAGTCACATTTTCAGCAAGTTACATTTTCAACAATTCACATTTGCAGCAAGTCAAATTGCGGACTCTCATCCTTAAAAAATCTGGAGTCCACAAAAAATTATCAAAAACTAGTGAGGTGGCATGAATTATTTTTGTCACCAATCACAGTGATGTGCTGTACCCCCCATGGGACGTTGGAAAGGGGTAGGGGTGTGAACTACATTATTTTTGTGACTAATCATAGGGGTTTCTTCTCGCATTCTTGCCAATTTTTCTTAAACTTCGAATTTTTCCGAATGAGAAATGACATAATGTGACTTGCCGCGAATGTGACTCGCCGCATATACGACTTGCCGCATTTTTTCCAAATTTTGTGAACTTCATATTTTTTCAAATGAGAGTTTCCGCAATGTAACTTGCTACAATGTGACTTGCTGCAAATGAGACTTGCCGTAAAGTGACTTTCCGCAGTGTGACTTGTCGTAATATGACTTTTCGCAGTATGAATTGCCAAATATGTGACTTGCCGCAAATATAACTCGTCGCATATGTGTCTTGTCGCATTTTTTCTAATTCTTTGTATACTTCACATTGTTCGAAATGAGAGTTGCGCAATGTGACTTTCCACAAATGTGACTCATCGTAATGTGACTTTCCGCAGCGGGACTTGCCGCAAATGTAATTTGCTACAAATGTGACTTGCTGCAGTGTGACTTGTGAAATTTGCATAACAATCAACTATATGCGTCAAAAATAACAGTATAAATTAATTACGTTCAAAGACCATAGGGGGTAAGTTACTGAACAAACGTCGAAAATTCGGTTACTGACAAGACGTTTAAGTTATTACTTCTATTCGCCTGTTAGTTTTACGATTCAATCAAGCTAAGTAATGGCTTGAAAGTATTCCTTTTTTTTAAGTCAAAAATAGAAAAATTTTGCAATTCTTTGTGTCAATATTTTCGTTTTTGGGGACGCGCCGCACGATTGACAACGGTTTTTCGCGGAAGTGGTTGTTTCTTTCAGGATGTTCCTATTATGGTTCGATAGAGTTAAGGTTGTTGACGCGAAATATTACCTTTTTTATCAAATACCCAGGGCCGGATTATTCATTAGGCAGAGTAGGCAACTGCCTAGGGGCCCCGCATCGACTAGGGGCCCGTGCACGCTCTAAGAAAAAAAAAACGTTTTATCCAATGAAAAGTTTTTCTGAAAATTTGTATGGAATTCCTCGACAACAATATCAGTATTTTTTTCGACGCATGTCAATTGGAGAAATACTCCATTCATACAGAACCATCTAGTAACAAGTAGTAGCTAATAATAGCGAATAATAATAATAGCGAATCGGATAAAAATTAGGGAAGTTATGAGTGATTTTTCTCATAAAACTCCCAAAAACGATTTTTTGGCCAAAAAATGAGATTTTGGGGGTGTATGGAAAATTTCTCCTATACAATTTTTCTTAGTTTTACTAGATCTACAACTTGTGCTAGGTCTCCATATAAGTGTCTCCAAATTTTTGTTTTTTGTAACACAGTGTTATGCGTGTAGGTGAATTATCATTGCACGTAAGTTAATTCGGAATGAAATTATCTATAAACTACATTATATAACAGAAGTTTGAATTTTTGATAAAGGACATTGTAGTAATACATGAAGAAAAAAGGGGTACTTTTTCTATGTTGGCATTGGTATTTTTCTAATATCAACATAGGATATTTTACTATGTAACATACGCATTATCCCTATGACAACATGAGGTTAAATCTTATGTTAACATAGGAATTATTCTCATGTACATAAAGTCCAAAAACAATAATCGATGATTATCAATGACGAATAATGATCAATAATCATGACTAATCATCATTAATTGCAATTAAAAAATTTTGTTTTCTATGACAACTTAAAATTTTTCTTAATACACTTCGAATTTTCTTAGTAACAAATATTTCGAAACAGAAAACCAGAAGAATATTTTCGTTTTGTAATTTCAAAAAATTGTGAGCATTTACCATTCGAAAAATATCAAATTATAGTTAAGAATGATTCTTAATAAATGAATTCTACATTTATTGTGTGGTTTGTTTGCTCATTTCACCTGCCTATAGTCTAAATCCGACAAAAATGTGAAATATGTAGTTTCCAAACGATTTTTTTCGAATTAGATAGGAAAAATTCCTATGTTGACATAGTCAAAATCCATATGCTAATATAGGTATTCCCCCTACGGTAACATAGGAAAAATACCTCTTTTTCCGTACAGGATTCCTGGAGTCGATCATCTGGAAGTTACTCACATCCCTTCATCAACCTGGAGGGACGTGATTGCATTGCCTAGGGGCCCAGACAGGGTTGTTGCCTAGGGGCCCGGACAGGGTTAATCCGGCTCTGCAAATACCTGATATTTTCACAATGTATAAAGGGGATATCTGTGCAACAATCTTCTAACTTTTAACTGGACGTTGACTCGGTGAAGATAAATATTGTTAATTGAAGACAGTAACTTTTGCACGTGTCTCCTTAAAAAACGAAGGAAATCGCAACACTTTTATTTCTTGCATCAAAACGGATTTGGCAACGCTGCACTGTTTGTTTCGCTGATCGAGCTTCCTCTGTAAAGATCCATGTGCGCGCGAGTGTGCGCACGTCAACAGCTGATCACCGCGGATCAGTGCTGCTTACAGACTAAGACTTTTTCAACTGCACAGGCGTCGCGTAGGGAAAGAGTGACAAAGAGATCATCTCTTTTCTCCCTTCCTCCACCATTGTCCGACGCCAGCGTCGTTGAAAAAGTCGCGGTCTGTGAGCACCACTGCCGCGGATGAGCATGACTCTCAGCATGGAGACTGCGATGCTGCTGCGTTCATTGCTGAATTTGTCTTTAGTGTTTATTGGCCACTTCATTCCAGTTTAAACTAGTGGCTTATTGACTTACTTCCTTATTCCAATACGGGATGTTGTAAAATAAATTATATTCTATTGCCTGAAGGGCGCCAGATCGTTTATCTTGTCAGAACCCGAAAACGACCAAAATGGTCCGAAAGAGAATCATGTTATCAGTTAAGTATTTACACTTATTTTTCACACCCTTCCCGCTAGCTCAACACAGCGAGGGGTGGGGTTAGGAAAGATCTGAGCAAGGATAGCAAGTTAGGTGAAAATAATATATTACCAGGATTTACGGGTAACAAGAATAATAATCTGTTTATTTACGGCCATGGATACCTCACATCAAGAATAGATCCCGTAAAAAAATAATAAGCGGAAAACAATACAGTGAATATTTATTCTACTCCAGTCCTGAATTAGCAGTCAAACGATCATCCAACATGGCGGTCCATGAGTGACACTAAAGGTCGGGAAAGTTCACCGCCATTTTGGATGATTGATGCTGAAAAGGACAGACCCCGCACAGACGTGGAGGTCATCCCTATCTCCTACGTCATTTATGTGACTGCCCTATAAATTGTCAGTCAAACAACCCTTATCTTTCGAATACATTATTACATACTATAATTAATAAATAAAGTCGAACCTCCATAATTCGAACAGCAAGGGACCGGCTGAAAAGTTCGAATTATGGAGGTGTTCGAATTATCTGCATCTGGTTTTCCGTATCTTTTTCTGCTTTGGTTTGATGTAGAAAAATCACTAAGAATCTTCTCTTTGTTCTTGAGAAAAGTAGAAAGAGTATCGAATTATCGAGTTTTTTTAACATGCGTTAGTATAGGAACGTCAAGGGACCGGAGAAAATGTTCGAATTATGGGTGTTCGAATTATGGAGTTTCGACTGTATTTATTAATAATAAATAATTATTAAATATATTAATAAATAAATTATTAAATAATAATAAATAATTATTACATATTTTTAATTTTAGATCGCGCATCGAACGACACTTATCTTTCAAATCAATTCATACGTACGACTACCTTTAAATCGCATGGTTGATTCCCGTCGCAACGATTTTTCATCATGGCGGTCTAGTTCTGACATGAAAGGTCAGTTAAGGTCGCCGCCATATTGGAAAAACGTACTCATTAGAAAATCACTCCCGAATACGACAGGGCCCTAGATCTCCAAACTCATCTAACCTCCAAAATATCGGTGACTTTGAACGACCTTAGGTGTCATGAATCCGCCCCATGTTGGAAGATTAGACCGAATCACAGTTATAGTCTAACCCCGACCATGAATCCGATAATGATTGTTCGAGATGATTAATTATTCGTCCCCACCACACTGAATTCCCGTCCACACACTATCTAGCACTTGAAAGTGAAATTGAAAGTCATACCTTACGAACTCCTCAACGAGTCCTCCAAAATTCAGGCGTCACGCCCAGTTCAATTTGCTGCCGGTTTTATTTAATTATGAGGCCTCACGCCCAGACAAATTTCCTCTCAGTAATAATTCCAGCCTCAAAATATCACTCGTCCCAACTTTTCCAATCTACGTTGGCATTTGTGCGGAGAAAGTACAAAAGCGCTTCAACTATACTATGGCCGAACACGGAGTGACCGCAACGACGCGGACCACGATTTTTCGCGCGTAGGCTATGGGTTGCGCACCCAGAAACGCAACTACTCTTAGCGGAAACTTGAGTGAAGGCGCGTTCACACTAACGTCCTATGGTGACTCGCCTTTTTGTCTAGTGCGTTCACTCGCCTAGGTCATAGTCTGTGGCGAGTCACGTTGCTGACCTGCGCCGCGGCGCGACGCAGAAACTTGTCGGGCGCACCTACCCTGCACCGTGCGCGCCTAAATATTACCGGCTGCTCTTACTTTGACAGTTCAAAACATTCAGCCAGTGTCAACTTTCCCACGTTCCACGTGTTGAATGTGTGTCCTCCGTCCTTTCAATTGTTGTGACATAGGACACTAATGTCTTATTTTGCTTCACGACTGCCTAGTCGTGAGTGTCGAAATGTGTGTGTGGTGCGGCGTGACAGCCGGCGAAGCCGGCCCTGAGAGTGCCTAGTAAACAAACAGAAAAGCAAAAGTTCGACGGCATTAGTGTACTGATTTTAAAATTAATTGGTAACCCCCCCAGTCTGGTGACGGTTCGGAGCAGCGGTAGTACAATCCCTAAGCCTCGAAGGCTTTGTTTGTGGCCTTACGAGGCTCATGTCATTTGTCAGTTGCTAAAGGATTCTGTGCTCGACCAGGTATAGTCTCTTAATTGCTTTGTTGAGTGAACTTAGGCTGAATGGGCGTGATTGTTCATTAAATTTTTGGCGTGGTACCGAATACCACGTCACAACTGCCCACCCCCTAGACAAGGCGTCACCGGGCCGAGCATGCCTCCCATTCCACCCTGAAGTGCCCCCGGCGAGATCCAGACTGGTGGTTTACTATTGAGGCTTAATCTAGAAAACTGGCACTACAACATAGTATCCTTAGCCTAAATTTTCCCACCCGGGTCTGCTACTCCCGTCCTTGACTTAACGCTTACGACTAGACAAGTCCCGAACGGCTATGATTCTGAAGTAGTCCACCATTATACGGAACCTCAAATACTTTCTTAAATTGCTCAAATTAATGAGTAAAGACTTAAGTGCTGAATTCGGTTGGCTAGATGATCTAAGGGACAGGGCTAGTAAATAAATGAAGTGATGATTTATTGTGGTTGAAATTAAAGGCAACAAGTTTTATTTCTGGGGTCAAGCCACCCCAGTGGCTTACACTTAACACGCCTCAACCAAGCAGACGCATTTATAAAAATAAAAAAATAAAAAATATATAATTATAATCGGGGGTTAACACTGCCCGATTTAAAACACCTCTTCCCACGACTCTCAATACTCACGCCCCAACCTACTGTTGGCGGAGCTTCGGGCAGTTGTTAAACTTGTGCTCCACTGAGCCGCACTTGGCGCATGGTTTGGCCAAGGGTTTGCCCCAGTACAGGGGGGTGGGTGCCCTTCTGAACGCAGGCTCTTCCCTCAACCTCCTCTTGACCCTCTCCATAATTGGGATCGCTGCCGGGGGAGACTCCACTTCCGACAGTGCAATTGCCTCTCCTAGTTGAGGGGCCCTTGGCAAGGGCAGCACCCTCGAGCTCTGTGCTTGCCTACGTGCCACCGCCAGCAACGCCGCATTATGGCTGAGTGGACGCTTATTCCCGTTTATCGCGCCGGAGTCCGAGTCAGACTCAGAATCCGTTTCCGAGTTGGATTCCTTTGGTGGCTCCTGCACGGGCTGGATCACGCCCCGCGTGTACAGTTCTTCGAGTCTGATGTAGCTCTCCGCTGGGAGCCCGCCAAAGTACTCCTCGTAACGCATCCGCTGCTCTTCGGTTCGCGGGTACACGAGAGTGGCGTACTCCTTTACGCGATTCAGGAAGAGCCACCCTCTCTCGGTCCTAATGATCGCACAACCATCTTCTAGCCGCCAACCAACCATCTCGTCCCGGAATCCCTTCGTCAGGAACATCTGAAATTCAAATTCCTTATTCTATCTACTCTGAAAATTCATTAGTTCTATTACACTAGGCTAACCATTGATAACGGAGTCCCTAGAATATTATCCGGCCAACCCTTAAATCCTACTGTATCCTTAATTGATTTATTCTCCCTAAGAATATGAGCGGTTCCGAAGTCTCTTATGGCTCGGGCCCTTATTGACGTCCTGACCAGCCGGGCGTTTACGAGTAGATATCGCGACCCAAACCATATCGTCCTCCGGTTCCCCTTGTGCCACCGGCTAATGCTAATTCATAAACGCCGGGTGAGCAAACCTTTACGACCACGTACGGCCCTTCGAATGGTTTCACCAACTTGCTCGAGACATTCTGATTCTTTCTGGAATAAAAGTGTGCAGGCTTCTTCACCAGGTCTCCTACTTTGAACGTCACGTCCCTGCGACCTCGATTATATTATTTGGCTTGTCGCTCTCAAGAGAGCGTCGAAGCAGGTTCCTAGATCGTGGCTCCCGTCCCATATTTAAAAATGCTGGGGTACATCGTGTAGTGCTGTGCACGGACGTATTATACGCGAACATAGATTCCTGTAGATGTACGTCCCATTCCCGGTGATCCTGCTCTACAAATGCGACTATCATAGTCTTAAGGACTCGATTAGTCCTTTCGACCGGATTTGCCTGGGCGTGGTATACCGGGCTGAAAGAGCGGTGGATCCCATATTCCGCGGCCATCTCGTCCAACATATTATTGGCATACTCTGTGCCCCGATCTGAATGAAGTACTTCCGGTGTTCCCTATCTACTGATTATTAAGTCCTCGAAGGTTTCTTTTATGTTGGCAGCATTTGCCTTTCTTAGGGGGGCTACCTCCATCCATTTAGTAAAAAGTTCCTGGTATACTACCAGACATTCATGACCTTTTTACTCTTTGGAAATGGGCCCATCACGTCCGTGGCAACTACAGCCCACGGCTCTTGAACTAAACGATGGCCCATTAGACCTTTCGGGCCCGATTGGTCCAATTTCGTCAGTTGAGAGGTTTCATACCTGTTGATGAAGGTGCTAATGTCCTTAAACATCCCCGGCCAATAATAGCGCAACTTTGCTCTGTATAAAGTCTTTTCAATGCCCATGTGGCCGGATTCAGGGTTCTCATGTACTTCCCTCATCACATTATTAATCTGGTCTTGATGTACGACCAATTTCCAGGCATCCAGGTCTTCTAGAATGTCCTCTAATAGGGGGTTATTTTGGTACCTATTAAGCCGACCGTCAACCACCTTCCAACTCCTATACTTAGTAGGAGTGTTGATGACTGCCTGACGGCGCCTCTTGTACCATTCGTCTTCCACCGGCTCTATCGTGGCCAACTTAAGGTCTTCCTCTTCCTCATAGAACCGCGAAAGTGCGTCCGGAACATGGTGCATCGCCCCTTTCCTAAGTACTACTTCGAAGTTATATTCTAATAGATCAAGTGACCATCTTGCCAATCGGCCAGTTGGATTTCGGAGATTACAGAGCCATCTTAGACTGCTATGGTCAGTGATGACCGTAAAATGATACCCCTCTAGGCAGTACCTGAATTTATGGATCGCCCAGACGACAGCTAGGCATTCACGCTCCGTGGTGGAGTAATTACGCTCAGCCTTAGACAGAATTCTACTGGCATAAGATATTACCTTTTCTTGACCACCCTGCTCTTGAGTGACTACTACACCCAGACCAGTATTGCTGGCGTCCGTCTGAATTGTGAAAGGGACGCTGAAATCGGGATACGCCAGTATCGGTGATGAGATTAAAGCCTTTTTAAGCATTTATCCGGGTTGAGAGTTAACCCAGCTTCCTGAACCCTTTTTATGGTCTTCTCTAACCAATAGAGATGTTCTTCGAACGTTTTGGTTACGACTATTATGTCGCCTAAATACGCGAACACGTGCGGCCTCATTTCCGGTGTTATCACTTTGTCCATTAACCGCTGGAACGTCGCAGGTGCTCCCGTAAGTCCGAACGGCATCCTCCGATATTGGTAGAGACCCTTTACAGTTATTATGGAGGCGGTCTTCTCTTTGCTCTCCTGAGTCAAAGGGATCTGATGATACGCCTTGTTTAAGTCCAGCGTCGAAGTATATCGAGCTGAGCTCAATTTATCTAATATTTCAGTCATGAAGGGTAACGGATATGCATCTTTCTTACTGACTTCATTGACTTTCCTAAAGTCAATGCACATCCGATAACCTCCATCTGATTTTCGAGCCATCACGAGTTGGTTACACCATTCGAATGCATTCGCTTGATGAGGGCTCTATTATGTCGCTGTCAATCAATTTCTGGTCCTCTGAAAGTAATGCCTCATGAACCTTTGGTGAAATGCGGTAATTTCTTTGTCTAATAGGAGAACTTCCCTGGGTGTCGATCACATGCTCGACGAACTTAGCCGCAGGTAATTTATCCGGAGGAGAGGGAAGTATTCGTTTTAAAAATGAGTTGAGTTCCCTCTGTTCCTCTTCCGACAAGGTGGCAATTACTTTGCAACTCTCGGGCTCGCCTTCGTCCACTGCCCCGAAAGGAAATTTTATGAGTGGCTCGTCAGCCATCCAATCATCATTCGCCATCATGACCGCTCCCCTCTTGTTTAGGTTTAATTTATTATTTCCCGCTTTAATGATTTTCAGCCCGTTCGCTCCCATGAAGGTATTCGTCGACCCCGTGTCCACCAATGAATGACAGAGTTTTCAGCCGATCACGACATCAATACAGGGTCGTGCGGCTTTACCTCTACTTAGCTTAGGGTTGAACGGTGCACCCGGAATTCGAATACCTCCTTGCAGATCGTTCATGATCTGTTCTATACTACACTCAGATTCTCCTGAGTCCTGATGAGGTTGATTAGAGTCGCCCTCGACTCTTAAAGTTAGGTTAGGTTGATGAGAGTTGTCCTCAACTCCTGAAGTTTTTATTCTGACTTGGCTCAGCTCATTTATAACCGCATCTATGGAATCACGCCCATGCGAATTATTGATTGAGCTGCGTTGACGATTTTCAGTTTTTGAATCGGCCCTGTTCCTCACGGCCGAGGTTGAATTTACTGAGTTGATGAATGTTGAAGTTTCAGATAGAATTATGTCCGGTTGGTCTGCCAAAGCTTGGGTCAGCTTAGGGATGAAAAGAGTAGCATCGACCCGTAGTATGCTCTCCCTTACTAGTTTCCCTGGCAATAGGTGGAATCACAAGTGCTTTTGACTTGATCCGTCTTTCCGCAGTTGTGACATAATTTATGCCACTTAGTTGGACATTTTTTCCAATGATGATCCTCCCCGTTGCAATTGAAGCAGGGCGGTTCCTGTTTAGGTTGGATGTGAGGCTTACGACTCCCACCGGGAGACCTGCCTCTAGGTGATCCTTTTGACTTGTCCGAGTTCCTAGGCTCCTCCGCCTTTAAATCCATATCTCCGGACGGCTTTTTACCTTTATTGGGCCCTTCCGAAGTTGATTTACCCTTATTCTGGGCGGTTTTCTTTCCATCTCGGACCGTGACCAGCTCAAGGAGAACTTTTGCTAGTTGTTCTATCGCTGAATCGGAGCTAGCCTCTTTCACGACATTTCCACCCAAACTTTTCTTAACCGGAGTGTAGGCGAACTCCGGGAAAAACGAGTCTTCCTTCTTAGTAGGCTGCCTCTCGTCTTCCATGGTGCTTAAGGTCGTTCCTGCTTCAGCTGCCAGGAACGCCAACCCATTGTAGTCGAAAAATTCGTCGCGTCTAACCAACCGCTTAATGTCCGAGCGTAGATTAGTGTACGCCCTATCCATCTGCTCTTGTAGCGTCACGGGCCTTGAAAACCTGCGATATAGGCCTTGCATGCAGATGAGGTAGTTTGACGTTAGCTCGTCCCTTCCTTGATACCGCTTAGCTACCTGTTCGTCCAGCTTCCATTGGTAGTTTATATCACCAAACTGGGCACGAAAGGCGGCTTTGAAATCGTCCCAAGTGGGCCACGCCCACCGGTTCATATTGAACCATTCGGCCGGTAGATCATCCAAGAGGAATGGCATTGCGGTCAACATCTCCTCGTCAGTGAGGTAGCATATCTCCTTTCCATTCTGGACTTTAGCCTCAAACCTCTCGGCGCTGACGTGTTTATCTCCAGGATATTTGATGCCCCAATTCTTTACTATTGAATCCAAGGTTTTGTTCCGCCTTGGAATAGGGGTACGGTTCTCTGGGCTTACCCAGCTAACCACTTCGTGAACTGACACGTCCGAGTCCTGTTGGCTCGGGCCATACAACTCGTGAGGCTTACTTTGAGCGAACTGCTGAAACGATTCGTTTGAATAGCAGCCCCCGGTTGCCGCTATGGCACCGTAAATGGGGCTACTATTTGAAGTAGGAGGATTAGTCACACCTCCTTGAATGGTGGGTGTATTCGCGAACCCCGGAACTAATGGCCTATTGGCCCAACTGTAACCTGAAAATTGCTTCGGCCTAATTCGCGTCCCAACAATCTGATGGCCTTCCGACCTTCTCTGGCTCCCTTCTCATATGCGAGCCATTGAATTCACCCGGATCACAATAGTTGGGGTTATTCCCCATGGTGTCCACTACTACTCGTCCGGGCTCCCGAGTTTTTGGTACCGCCCCTAACATACGTGAAGTGGTTGTTTCGCCCGATCCGCGCTCATAATCCACTCGGTCCGTCCTAACAGGGGTGTGTCCCATTGAAAAATCGGGTATCACCGTACTTCCCAAAGCAGGGGTAGCATACCGCTGGTTAACCGCCCTGATACGTGACTCACACGTGGACTCCTGTCCCTGAGACTACATCCGGTACCTAGAACTAGAGCTAAAATTTTCCGTGGTGGACCCGACTGTAGTAAAAAAAGGGTGCTACTGCCACTGACTGTCGCCGTAACAGTGCTCGAAATGAGACTAGCTACTCCCACTGTAGGGACATAATTGTCCTGAAATGATGGACTATTTATTAGGTGGTGGGAGGTTAGCGCACTGGTCCCCACTGAACTATAACGGGTAGTCTCCGCGCTCAACGGAGGGGTACTAGAAGTCGTGACGCCTATCCAAAAATCAGGCCTCATTACCAGACTGCGAGTGGTTTCTTTAAATCTCTCAAAAATTTCCGCGGAATCCCCGGTTGTATCCACAGTCTCTCTAAGCCGGGTTATAATTTCCGTCGGGGATAGTTTGGAGAATTCTTTATCCTGTTTATTGTCCTCGCTGGACCAACGTATGCCTGGCATACCCACCTCTATTTGTAGGAGCCTAATGACCCTATCCCTTAACACTGGGGCCGAGCCCAGTACACTGTGCCCCTATTATCCAACCAGTCTCGTAATTCGTCCTCATCCGTATCCGTAATGGACTGGGGTATTTCAAAAACGGGTTTATCTGCCATTTTGATTTATAATTTTAATTTATGGTAAGAAAATGCCTACCGCTATTTTCTTAATAACTGTTAAACACACGTCGGAAAAAAAGTGTGAAAAAAATGTCCTGCAATAAAATCATTTTCAGGAGACAGTCGGCCTGGGTCAGGCATTGTCTGGAAACCGATACCTTGCGGCAGGGGGCATATTGTCGAGCGGACGGTTTTTGGCCTCGCGCGACCTTCCCATTGTTTGAGATTAGACACAGCGGAGAAAAATCCAGATTTTGTACAATATTACCTAATTAAATTGTAATAGACTGCATTAATCTCGTTATATTATTACGAGTAAATCAAAAAAAGATTGAAAAAAATCGGTTAATATTTTCAATCCCAGTTGATCTTTAAAGATTTATTTCCTTTTCAATTATCTTTAGAAATCCCTTCCACGTTATTCGTTTATGAATCCAGGCATGCCACACAAGTAATAATTGTCAAAAATAGTTTCTGATATAGCAGCCGCACGAAGTCGAAACAATAAAGTTTGAAATGTCGAAAATGCTCTATTTGAAACATTTCATTGGGATACTTTCAAAATATACTTGATATCCAGTGAAAATTTGGAATTAAATTTTGCATTATATTATAGAAGAAGCGTTGTGCATTGAAATCTTACT
>CAKNYM010051359.1:174417-218990 GCA_932195095.1 Andricus curvator | reverse complement strand
AGATATTTCCAAGTGTATTGCCATGCGTGAGCCATGCTTTAGCCAGACATTTCCAAGTTTATTGCCATGCGTGAGCCATGCAAACTTTTTTCATATAGACTCTTCGGAGAACCAAGAAGAGGAAAATTATTTAGAATCCGAGGACATGACACAAGAAGAAATTCAAGAACAGATAGATTACGAAGAGACTGCAGAATATCAGCCGTATCTGGAAAACTGCAATCAATACGAGGAAAACAACGAGACGGAACAGTATACAGCTTATTAGTTGACACAGGAGCTTCCATTAATTTAATAAAAGAAGACAGCATCCCAGATAATCATAAGAAATTCAAATTTAAGAAAAATTTCTGCATGGGAAATGACCAACATTAGACGACGGATGCAGCATATATTCCATAATTTGGAAAAATCCATCTTTTTCATATTATTCCTATTGAATTCCCCTTACCAGAATCTGGCATAATAGGTTTACCATTCCTCAATAAATTCGATAGATACTCATTAACTACAGATTATTTAATTTTAGAAAATAAAAAACTACCGTTACACAATGATGGAGAATACATCTCACAGAATTGAAGTTTAGTCTGTCAAATTAAAACAGAAGAAAATAATCAAGACTTTTGGATAGAAAATCAGGAAGGAATATCGGATGGTATTTACCGAATAGAAAATAATAAAATAACTTTACCAATATTCAATTATAACATGAAACCCATAGAAGTACCAAAAACGTTAAATTACGAAAAAATAATGGCTATTGAATCAAGGGATCAGATTAATAATTCTAAAAAAGAAAACAAAATAGGATCGGAAAGACTAATCGAACTATTAAAAATTTCAAAACTAGATCACATTGAAAATCAAATCAGAGAAGAAATCAAAAAAGTAATAGTTAAATACAACGAAACATTTACTTTAGACACAGACCCAATACCATGCACAACGTTAACCGAACACAAGATTACCTTAAATTCAGGTAAGGTAATAAATCTTAGATCACACAAATTACCCGTGAAACATAGAGAATTTGCTTCAGAAGAAACACAAAGACTATTAGATAAAGGAATAATAAGACATTCAGAATCACCATTCAACTAACCATTATGGGTAGTCCCCAAAAAGGGAAACAAATTGAGATTGATGGTAGACTATAGACAGGTCAATAAAGATACCGATCAGGGTGCATACCCTCTTCCAGTGATAGACGATATACTAGATCATTTAGGTCAAGCTAAATTCTTCTCCGCGTTTGACATGAGTGCTGGTTTCCACCAGATCCCGATGGAAGAGAAATCAAAAAAATATACAGCTTTTTCTACTTCACAAGGACACTTCGAATATAATAGGATGCCCTTTGGATTAAAGAATACCCCAGCTACCTTCCAACGTATGATGGATAATGCGTTTAGAGGACTTGTAGGTAAGAAATGCTTTATCTACATTGATGATATAGTAGTATTCGGTAAAACACTAGATTAACATAACACGAACTTAATTGAAATTTTTGAAAGAATTAAAAAATTAGGATTACGATTAGAACCATCTAAATGTGAATACCTCAGACCGGAATTAGAATATTTAGGTCATTTAATAACAAAAAATGGAGTTAAACCCAACCCAGCAAAAACAGAAGCTATAAATAACTTTAAAACGCCAACTACAGTCAAAACAATACAATCATTTTTAGGACTCGCTGGATACTATAGAAAGTTTATAAAAAACTTCTCCACCATAGCTAAACCTTTGACCAACTTAATACGAAAGGGAGTAATATTCGATTGGACACCAAGATGCCAAGAAAGCTCTGAAAAATTAAAAGAACTTTTATGCAAAGCACCAGTGTTACGATTCCGAAATTTTAAAGAAGAATTTACATTTACAACAGACGCCTCAAGTCATGGATTAGGAGCTGTATTATCGCAGCAAGGGCATCCATGTTTATTTATTTCAAGAACATTGAATAAAGCAGAAGAGAATTATAGCACAACTGAGAAAGAATTATTAGCGATTGTTTGGGCTTGTAAAAGATTACGTCAATATCTATTAGGAACCAAGTTTAAAATACAAACCGATCATAAAGCTTTAGTCTGGTTACATAATGTAAAAGACCCTAGTTCAATATTACTTGGATGGAGATTAAGACTCGAAGAATATAAGTACGAGATATTGTACGTAAAAGGAAAAGAAAACAAAGCAGCTGATTGTCTTTCAAGACTGTTCCCACTTCAAGATCAAGAAACAGTTAATGATTCAGATACTACGGTACCATTAGACAGTAGTAATTCTGATACTGAAATTAATAGTGAAGAACCTGTATTGAAAAAACCTATGATTACCGAACAAAGAGTATTGGGAGATAAGGAAAAGGTAAAAATTAAGGAACCATTGGAAGAAGAAGAAGAAGAAGAAGAAGAAGAAGAGGAAGAAGAAGATATCCAACTATATAAAGGATTTTTAGAATGGAAAGAAAACCCAGTAACGAACAATAGAGTTAAAATTAAACCAAACGCTGATGGAAAACTTTGGAAATCAATAAATAAAGCAGGTATGCCCGAGTATAATGAGGAAAATTGGATACGTTATTTAGGATTATTGATAACAGAATTTAGAGATAGAGGATTGACAATAGTAAGATTGATTTTTGGTGACGCAACCTTTACACCATTAGAAAAAGAAACTCTTTTGGAAATATTACAATACTTATCTAATTATTACCCCGAAATAGGATTCCATATATGTTTTAATAAAACCAGAGAATTAACTAAAGAAGAAAGGAAAACTATCATTAAAGAAGCTCACGCCAACCACCTTGGAGAGAAAAATACAATTCAAAAGGCAAGAGAAATTGGTGAATGGAAGAATATGGATGAAGAAATTAAGAAATACGTAAAAGCATGTCCTATTTGCCAATTGCAAAAGACAACAAGAGTCACTAATCAAGCACAATCAATCATTCCAGACATACCTACTAACCCTAACGAGAAAATCGCGTTAGATGTTTTTGGTCCTTTGCCAGAAACAAAACTAGGAAATAAATACATTTTAAGTATTCAAGACAGATTAACAAGATATACAGTTCTAATACCTATGAAAAACGAAACCGCACTCTCTAAATATGAATAAGTGAAAAATTCACTGATTGAAATAGTAGTTGGACATTTCACTGATTAATCAGTGATTCCGGACTTTTCACTAATCAATTCAGTAACACCAGAGTAAATCATGCGAGACATAACCTCTCAGTTTTAAACTAAAGCGTTGTTGTTATTCTTTTACTTAAGTAGCAAAAATAATTTTTTAAGAACTAATTTTTTTAATTTTCGGACTGTAAGTGTGCTGAATTTACTGGCGGAAAAATATACTCTAACTCGTATAAAAAGTACTTACTTGACGGGTGTGTACATGACAGTCGAATCTTGAAAGTAAAGAAATATGTGAGGTTTTTTGTCATTTAGAAGCATCAAATCTTTTCACATTTTTAATATTTGATCACATTGATGTGTTTTAGGTTTTTACTATGATTATTTCATTGAATCTACGAAAATCTCATTTTATTATGACTGCTAAATTGACGTGGTGCAGTGCTGCCAACTCTTAAAAGTGAAACTTTCACTGAATGAATAAGTAACTTTTCACTGGTTGTCAGTAACCGGATTCTAGCTATTTGAATCAGTGAGATTTCACTGAAAATCAGTAACTTTTCACTGATTCAGATTTAGAGTGCAGAAACTGTAATCGAAAGTATGATTGATCACTATATATATACATTCGGAGCCCCTAAAACAATACTCACTGATCAAGGAACAAACTTTCTATCGGAATTAATGCAACAATTTGAGGATGCATTAAATATCAAACATATAAAAACAACATCTTTCCATCCACAAGCAAATGATAACATAGAAAGAATGCATTCAACTTTAAAAAATCTCATTAAAACATCAATGGAAGATAATGGTAAACAATGGGATGAAAATTTGAAATTCATTACATTCGTAATTAATACAATGAAAAATACAAGTACAGGCTTTTCACCTTTTGAGATGACATTCGGAAGAGATCCTAATATACCATCAGCAATACCAAGATCACCAACACTCACCTATGCTGATTTAATAAAGAAATGGAAAATCAAACATGACAACGTCATTAGAAAAGCTAAAGAAAGAATTTAAATTGAACAAGAGAAAGCTAAGAAACGTTTGGATAAAAACATAGTTAAAAGCCACCCGGTTTACAAAATAGGGGATCAGGTCAAATGGAAAAATAATACAAAATAAAATAAATTGGATTCAAGTTGGAAAGGTCCAGGAATTGTTACAGGAATTACAACAAATAATAATTTGAGAGTTAAATTTGAAGGCAAAACTCTTCAACTTCATATTGATGAAGTGATGCCATTTTATGTTTCAGAAAAATGAAGATTTTGCTGTTATGGATGTTGATAACAACAACACAAGCAAATTTTGTCCTTCAAGAAATTTATGGAAACATTTACATGGAGGAAATTAATAAAGCCTACCTTTATCATGAAAACTGGAAATTAATTATAGGGATCAATTTAACTACAACTGAAAGTAGATTTCAAGCCATTGAACAAACATTTGATTTAATAGAAAAAACATGCGAAAATGAATGTACAGCGAAAAATGAAATAAGACTAGTAAAACATAGACGTAATAGATTAATAAACAAAATTACAATTTTAGATAAGCTACTTGGAAATCAAAGACATAAAAGAGGATTAGCTAATTTCATAGGTGATATTTCTAAAAACCCTTTTTGGAACCCTGACTGAATCAGAATTAAACCAAATAAATTCAGAATTTGATAACTTATATACTGACCATGAGAATATTGTTTCCGTCTTAAATAACCAAACAAAAATCCTTAAAATAGCACTAGATACGGACCATGAAGTAGAATTTCAAACCATTGAAGAACTAAATTCGAATACTAAAGATAATTTTATTAATATGAAATTAATTTCAACAACTATCCTCATGGAAGAAATAAACGAAAATATTAATACAGCAATAGATGCTATCAATAATGGAAGATATGGAATCATACATCCACAGCTTTTAACACCTGAAATTTTGAAAAAAAATACTTTAGAAGAATTTTAAATGCAACATAGAACGAAATACCATTTCAGGGAAGACTACAAAAAAAATTCTCGATATTAGTTAAATCACAATAGCAGTAGTAAATGGATTATTTAGTTACATAATTAATATTCCAATCATTGAGAACGAGGAAGGATCCGTAAAAAGAATAATTCCAATCCCAACCAAATTTGGCAAAATATTCCTTTCCTTAATTCCTGACCATGATTTGATAACTGACTTCGAAGACAGTTACGTACCGACCGATAAAGAGACAATTAACAAATGTAAACAAATAAATAAACATTTGATATGTAAAAGAAATCAGCCTAATCTAAAAATCTATGAAACAAATACTTGCGAAGCAAGTTTACTGAGAAGATATGCAAAAACAGCATGTTCACAATCTCCTTATTTGCTTCAAAAGGAAGCGTATAATAACGGTAATAGGAGGCTATATTGTAATCCCCGCAACAGACATAAACTTAGATTTAGTATGTGGAGAAAAAATCAAACCGATTATAATCAAAGTTGCCACATTAATCACCGGCAAAAATTGTGAAATATATAGCAACCATGATAAACTTCATTTATCAACAAACTTAAATATGACTAAAATAATTAATGTAAACGAAACTTACGATAATTTAGAAAACTTAGATAGCTTAGAGAAGAGATTGATTCAAATGCCTAGGCGGATTGACATAGATGTACAACTTAAAAGCACAACTTAGTTTAAACGATGTCCAAAGTATACTCAATAATATGTCCACTCATAAAAAACCAAAAAGCTGGAGTGAAACTACTTCAGAATGGTTACAGCGTTTAGGATATACAGCAATAGGATTGATAACTATGTACACGCTTTTTAAATGTGGAATGCTAAGATATATAACGAGATGTATACCAAAGAAAATTATCCTTTTTTGTATAAAAAACAAAGTAGAAAATCAACCAAGTGTTGTAACTTATACAGCAGGTCCACGAGAAATACAACTACAGACATCTTTTCAAGCGTTGAAACCAAAAAAGATTCATTTGTAAAATTTCGAGGACGAAATAATATCTAAAGAGGGGGGTGTTATGTACCCTGCCTTAATACTCCCTATATAATCTTTATATATGTAGAATAATCAATACAATGTACACTTGTCATTGCGCATGTACCACTTGTAGCTTGTATGACTAGTAGAAGGTTCTGGAAGCCCTAATCGATACGCTATCACACCCTTTGGGTCGGTCTTCCAGTCAGGCAGTCAGTCTCTTACAACCCGTCTTGTCTATCACGAGTCTTGTACATTAGTCCCGCTTATCAACCCTTTTGTCACAACTTATGAGTAATCTTCGACTAATAAATATATATTATTCAATAAGTATCAAGTACTTATTTGGCGATCCTGTGACCCATAACAAGCATTTCAACCTGAAATATTTTTTTCTCAAGTTCGCTGATCACTGATTTACCTTCTTTAATTGGTTTCCGATAAATTGTTGACAAAGGTAATTAAAGAATAATGTCACTTATTTACAGAATACCTACAACCCATTTCCTCCCTTGTTGCTGATACATAAAATCGGATAATATTGCGTACATGATAAGATCAAACAAAAATTAAACTATGTTTTTGTAATTCAGTTTGCACTTACCTTCTCGCATTCTTCATCTAGGCAGTTCTGCATCAATCTTTCGAATTTTCGCAAATGTCTGCGAATTAGTGTTTAGGAACATGTTACCGACCGAACACACTAGCTACATTTTGATTATGCATTTCTAAACAAAGACCTCATTTGAATTTCGCGCTTAATGTATTTGGTACCGTGGGAAGTAGAGATCCTCAAGGGAGAGTTGAGACGCGGGGTACTCAAATTCTGATTGGTGCCGTTGTACCGGAACCTGCTATTCTAAAAATGGCGCGATTTTCAAATAGAGTGTTCATTTCACAACAGATTTAATACAAAATAAAGAGAACATCATTGAATTAAACATTTAAAATAAACGAAATGTAATTACAAATCACTTTCAAGCATATATATTAAACAAATTTCCGTAAATAATATTGGTTAAATAAATACATTCTGTAGGTTGGAAGCAAAGCTTTGATTCGAAAAGGTTACAAATAAAGTAAAAATAAATTGTAGGAAAGGATGAAGATTTAAATGATAAAATTTCATAAATTTATATTCTGGACATAATCGAAGAATCAGTTTTAAGAAAAATGCATACATTTTTTTAAAAGAAACATGAATAAATTTTTAAGACACATGAATGAAATCTTTTCAAGAAAAATATTTGTTTCTAACAAATATAAATAAAAATATTATATTAAGTGCATGTGTCAACATTTTTTCAAATAAATAAAGGAAAAAGTAACATGAGTGAAAAGCTATTTTTATTTCACACTTAAAAACGATATGGACAAATAAAAACATATCATTGATATGTCGTGTGGATCGCCATGCTTTTGCTAGAGTACTTTTTATCAATATTTTTTTCTTTGGCCTTAGATTGATTAGAAATTCTCAGACGAGAATTACAGAAGCACATGATTTGTCAGTTGCTTTCCAATCTGCTCGATTGATATTCTGAATCCAAAATTCTCGAAGTTTGGGATCTCGTGGAATTTGTTTCAGGAAAAACCCGTTCTTAGATGAATTATTGCAGTATAAAATACACCATTTCACCATTTTTGCAAAACACTTATATCTCACAAAAATATTGTCAATATTTTTCTTTGGAAACTAGGTTATACACAACCTCTTTTTCACTTATTTATTAATCACGAAACTCGCATATCACACTTCACACGTCATAGCTTCAAAATAAATGAACTAAGAAAAATAATTTATAATAAATAATGGGCCTGCATTACGCAGTTTCCATTTTTTAATCCTTTTGCTTAAATACGAACATTTCTCGATGCTCGCTCGCGTGCTGTCACGTATTGCGCTACACGTCCATTTTCAAACTTTTCGCGCCGCAGTGAAATATCAAGTTCCGGTACAGCGGCGAGCATTGGAGGGGGAAACGTGTCTCAACTCTCCCTTGAGGATCTCTAGTGGGAAGTGTTTCACAGCGCCATCTTCACCTGACTTACCGGCCAGACTAAATACATCTAGATGGGAAACAACTACTTCGAAACTGAACGGAAGTCTGTTAGGACAAATTAAATTTCGGTGACATGGAAATTACGGCGCATGCCAGTTCGGATACCTAGACGTTAGGATAAATGAAAATTAGGAAAAATGAAATTTATGACAAATGATAATTTGAATGAATGTAAAATATGACAAATAGAAATTCTTCTAAATGAATATTAGGTTATGCGGAAGTTCGGAAAAAGTACATTTATGTCGAATACAAATTCGGAAAAACAGAAATTAGATTTAATTAAAATTAGCATGAATAAAGATTATGGTGAATAAAAATTCAAAAATACGAAAATTATGCCAAATGAGAATTCGGTACAAAAGAAATTATGATAATTGGTAGTTAGGACAAATAGAGGTTATGTCATTTGACAATTCGACAAAATAAAAATTATAATAAATAATTGTTCGGCAACTTGATTTTCGGTCAAATGAAACTTAGGTAATATGGAACTTGGGGTATATTCATGCGCCTCGAATATTTTAACGAAAAACTATGGTCGTTCTTTATTACATCAATTTTTAAAAATAAAATTATTCAGACAGTAGGTGATTGATTTTCGAAATTTTTTATCTGTTCATTAGTTACTGGAAATGGTGTTTGTTATGAAATCTTAATTCCATAAATTGTTATAACAAAACAATTTGTTTTGATAATAACTAAAACCAATTGCAGTAACTAATGAACAGATAAAAAATTGCGGAAATTAATCGCCTAATTTCTGAATAACTATATTTCTAAAAATTGTTGTAAAAAACGAACATATTTTTTTATTGAAATATTCATATTTTAAATTTTGGCCCTATATTTTTGGTATCCATGTGTTTATTCTGCGATAAAGGTTATCTTGGCATGTGACGTCATTTCTTATTATAGAGGATTTGCAGGGCTACAGCAGGGCCTAAAAAGAGGACATCGGAGGTCTAAAAGAGGGTTTTAGTTTCTATTGTAATTAAGCCCTCTTTTAGCCCTGCTAGGTGGTAAAAATGAATTTATCTGCCACCTAGAAGCGCTAAAAGAGGGCCTAATTTTAATAAAATGTAAATTGACTTCGTCAAAAATTTACTAGCGATAAAAAAAATGGTTTTGAATTACGCAATCGCTATTTATTCTCCGACACTCATATTGAACTTGGAAGAAGACAAACAATTTCGTAACTTATTATATCAATTATCAGAAGACAAGAATGACAAATTTTCATACTACGCTTTAATTTTTCCCGATAATTTACTCAATGATTTGATAGCATGACAGAGAAAAACTGGGCATAATAGAATAAGGTTTAGACAAAGCCTTGGTGGAGATAAGGTTGAATCAACAAAAATATGTTTTGCTGAGATCTTCAATAATGAGTGGTATAATCACTAAAAACAACACTTGAAACAGATAACATTGAAAATTTCATGATAATATAACAAATATTAAATACGTACTAGAACGAAAAACTTCATAATTCATTGAAAAATTGTCCTCTTTTATTAAATTTAAATATTTTTTATATGAAATTAAAGTAATTTTTAGTTGAAATATCAACCATTACATGTTTCCTTAAAAATTCATGTTTTTCGTTTAAAAAAATCAACTACTTCCTTTAAAGTTAAACTACTTTCAAAAAATTCTTTTTTTTGAAAACCGATCATTCTAGTTCAGAAGTCATATTCCCTTGTCAGAAATTGAACTGTTTTGTAGAAAATTCGTCTTTTTTGCTTGATAATTCAATAATTTGGTAGAAAATCAAACCATTTATTTGAAAATAATTTTTTCTAATTCATATTTTTGGTTGGAAATTCAGCTGTTGGGTGAAGAATTAAACCGTTTTTATGAAAATATAACTATTTAGTCGAAAATGAACTTTTTATTTAAAAAATATTAAGTTGTAAATTCAAATGATTTGTAGATAATTCGTATTTCTGACTTCAAAATCCAAAACTTTTGTTGAAACTTTATGCATTTTGTTCAAAATTGTTTCGGGTTTTTTATAGAAAATTAATCTTGTCTGTTAAAAATTGAACTACTTGGTCGAAAGTTGAACGACTTTGTGAGAAATTAATTTTTTTGCTTCAAATTAATTTTTTTGTTTCAAAATGAAATTATTTGTTTAAACATTAATCTTTCTGTATTGAAAATGCAAATACCTCTTCGACTGTAAGATAAACTTTTATGTTAGAAATTCTTTTTTTTATTCAAAATTAATTTTGTATTGGTAGGAAATTGATGTATTTTGCTAAAAATTCGCCTTTTTGATCAGGGAATTAATCTTGTTTATTGAAAATTCATCTTTATGGTTGAGGATCCAACTCTTTGGTTAAAAATTCATCTTCTTTCATTGAGAATTCTTTTATTTGGTTGAGGATTTAACTATTTTTTTCTATAATTTCAAATAGTTGAAAATTCGTCTTTTGGTAGAAAATTCAACAATTTTCATAAATTTTAAATTTTGAACAAAAAAGATGAATACATAATCAAAATTTCATAGAAATTAATTCTTGTTGGTTGAAAATTATACTATTTCATTGAAAATTTATCTGTTTTCGGTGAAAATTGAACTATTGGTTGAAAATCCGTATTTTTTTGGTAAAAGAGCACTCTCTTTAGTTTAAATTTCACCTTCTTGGTTAAAAATTAATTTCTTTGGTTGGAAATTCGTTTGGTTTTCAGTTGAAAATTTATTCTACTAACTGAAAATTATCCTACTTTATTTTTGGTAGCAAATTTATATTTTTAGTTTAAAATTCATGTATTTGGTTAAAAATTAAATTTTTTCAGTTCAAGATTCTTGATTTTAGTTGAAAATTCACTTTAACTATTCTATTTGTTGTGGGAAATTTACCTTCTTCGATAAAAATGTAATCTTTTTCATTAAAAAATTATCTGTTTAGTAAAAAATTCAACTATTCTATTTTTTGTTAAGAATTCATTTCTCCCATTGAAAAAAACTGGTTAAAAAATAGTTTTTTTCTTCATAGAAAATTCATCTTTGGGATAGAAAAATCCACTATTTGGTCTTGACGAAAGTTCTTTTATTTTTTTTTTTTTGCTAAAAATGAATTTTTTAACTGAAAATTCAACTATTTCATTTTTTGTCAAAAATTCATTATTTTTCATAGGCATTTAATCTTCTTGGTCGAAAATTATTCTGTTAGGTTAAAAATTGAACTATTTTATTAAAAATTCATTCATTTTGTTAAAAATTCGCCTTCTTTTTGGTAGGGAATTCATATTTTGGGTTAAGGATTATTTTTAGTGGAAAATTGAACTATCAGGCTGAAAATTCGTAGGAAAATTAAAAATTTGTTAAAAAATGCATGTATTTTGTTAAAAATTATTCTTTTTTGGATGAAAATTAATTTTTGTTGTTGAAAATTCAGCTGTTCGATTTAAAATTAGTTTTTTTATTGGAAATTCAGTTTTTCAGTTAAAATGTAAGTTTCCCATTCTTCATTTGGGTTGAAAATTTAACTATTTTCTTGAAAATTGTTTTTTTTTTCGTTGAAAATGAATTTTTTTCTCAAAATTTAACTATTCCATTTTTTGTTAAAAATTAATCTTTTTTGGTAAAAAATTTAATTTTCTTGGTTGAAAACTAAAGTATGTTGTTGAAAGTTGGTCTTTCTGGGTAGAAAATTCAACTATTGTGTTAAACATTCATTTTCTTGAAAATGAATTTTGTAACTAAAAATTTAAGTATCAGATGCTTGGTTCAACATTTATCGTTTTCAATTGAAAATTCAGCTTTTTGAATTGAAAATTAATTTTTTTAACTGAAAATTTAACTATTTCATGTTTGGTTAAACCTCAATCTTGTTTAGTTGAAAATTAGACTATTCTTTTGGAAATTTATGTAATTTGTTGAAACTTTTTCTTTTGTGGTAGAATATTAATCCTCTTGGTGACTAATTTACATTTTTGGTTGAAAATTCCTATAAAAATTAAAATTTTTGGTTCAAAATTAATATATTTTGATGAAAAATATTCTTTTTCGGTAGAAAATTAATCTTTCCGGTAGAAAAATTCATTTATTTGGTTGAACATTGAACTATTTTCTTGAAAATTCATTTTGTTTGCTTGAAAACTTAATTCTCTAACTGAAAATTAAACCATTCTATTCTTTGGTTGAAAATTCAACTATCAGGTTGAAAATCCAATCAAAAATTAAAATATTTAGTTGAAGATTCATGTATTTGGTTAAAAACTTATTGCTCTAACTTGAAATTAAACTATTCTATTTTTTATTGAAAATTAATCTTTTTTAGTTTGGTAGAAAATTCATCTTCTGGTTACAAAATTCAACTATTTGTTTGAAAAATTTTTTAAAGATGCATCTTTTTAATTTAAAGTTTATTTTCTTTGCTTTCCATAAAATGTAAATTATTTCTTGAATTCTGAGATCAATTTCAAGAAATTGAGTGAATAATATTTTTTTCCTTGAGACCGAGTTAGGAAAAATAAATATCCCAGAAGGTTAAGCTTGACGCCATTATGATCTATCAGATAACGAATAAGGTATATAAACTCTACTGAAGCACCAGAAAATTTATTAGTTACACTGATATCCATATTTTCTATTAATAAAATAATCAGTTGTTTCTTTCCTTGGAAAAAATGAGGCCCGATCATATCCTGGCCTTCATCTTGGCAGTCATCCTTGATTCGATTGGTGAATATAATGATAATTATTCTTATTTTTTTATTGAATATTTTCATATTTCAATTATTAGAGTTGGGATTTCTTTTGCGGATTGAAATTTTTATTTATTAAATTTTCATGTAAACTTATGTAAATATAAAATTCTCAACACTTGTTTTTAATACCAAATTAGTTTTTTTTTAATTTTCAGCTGTTGGAAATTCAATTTTATTGAATTTCCAACTATTGAAATTTTAAATGTTGAAAATTCAATTTTCAATTACCAACAGTTGAAAAATTCACTTTGGGATCATCAGCTGTTGAAAATTCAAATTTGGAAGTTTCAAATATCAAAATTTCAACTTTTTAAAGTTGAATTTCCAATTTTGGGGTTGTTCAATAAATATGTATCACTTTTCATCCCCCCCCCCCCCAACTTCATGACGCTTTCTCTATATTATGTTAAAAATTCATTTTTTCTTTGTTGAAAATTCATTTCTTATACTGAAAATTTAACAATTCCATTTTTTACTGAAAATTGATCTTTTTTAGTTTAAAATTGATCTATTTTGTTGAAAATCCGTATTTTTTGGTAGAAAATTGATTTTCTTGGTTTAAAATTAAACTTTTTCAGTTGAAGATAAATCTTTTTAATAGAAAATGAATGACTTTGGTTGAAAATTTAACTTATTTGTTAAAAATTCACTTGTTTCACTGAAAATTCTTTTTTTTTTTAATGAAATTTTTCTATTTTTTGTTAATAATTTATCTTTTTTAGTTGAAACTTGAACAAATTGGTGAAAAATTCATTTTTTTAAATCAAAAAACTAACTTTTGGAACAGAAAATTTAATTGTATTCCATTTACGGTTGAATATTGATATTTTTCAGCTGAAAATTCATGTATTCTTTAACGCTTTTTCTATATTATTTCAAAAATTCATTTTTTTTTATTGAGAATTGATTTGTTTACTGAAATTTTAACAATTCCATTTTTTACTGAAAATTAATCTATTTTGTTGAAAATTCGTATTTTTGGTAGAAAATTGATTTTCTTGGATTAAAATTCAACTTTTTCAGTTGAAGATTCGTCTTTTTAATTGAAAATTCATCACTTTGTTTGAAAATTTAACTTATTTGTTAAAAATTCACTTGTTTCACTGAAAATTCTTTTTTTTATGAAAATTTAATTTTTCTATTTTTGGTCAATAATTTATCTTTTTTAGTCAAAAATTGAACAAATTGGTGGAAAATTCATTTTTTCTCATCACAAAATTAAATTTTTGAACTGAAAATTTATTTGTATTCCATTTCCGGTTGAATATTGATATTTTTCGGCTGAAAATTCATGTATTCTTCAACGCTTTTTCTATATTATTTTGAAAATGCAGTTTTTTTATTGAAAATTGATTTGTTTACTGAAAATAAAACTATTACATTTTTCACTGAAAATTGATCTTTTTTAGTTTAAAATTGATCTATTTTGTTGGAAATTCGTATTTTTTGGTAGAAAATTGATTTTCTTGGTTTAAACTTCAACTTTTTCAGTTGAAGATTCGTCTTTTTAATTGAAAATTCATCACTTTGGTTGAAAATTTAACTTAATTGTTAAAAATTCACTTGTTTCACTGAAAATTCTTTTTTTATGAAAATTGAACAAATTGGTGGAAAATTCATTTTTTTAATCAAAAAATTAAATTTTTGAACTGAAAATATAATTGTATTCCATTTCGGGTTGAATATTGATATTTTTCAGCTGAAAATTTATGTATTCTTTAACGCTTTTTCTATATTATGTTAAAAATTCATTTTTTTTATTGAAAATTGATTTGTTTACTGAAAATTTAACAATTCCATTTTTTACTGAAAATTGATATTTTTTAGTTTAAAATTGATCTATCTTGTTGAAAATTCGTATTTTTGTGGTAGAAAATTGATTTTCTTGGTTTAAAATTCAACTTTTTCAGTCGAAGATTCGTCTTTTTAATTAAAAATTCATCACTTTGGTTGAAAATTTAGCTAATTTCTTAAAAATTCATTTGTTTCACTGAAAATTCTTTTTATAATGAAAATTTAATGTTTCCATTTTTTGTTAATAATGTATTTTTTTTAGTTGAAAATTCCCTAAAATGTTTTAAAATCCTGCGAAACCTCTCAAAATCTTTGAAAATGAAGTATTTTGAAACCCATTGAAAATTTTGTACAAAATCGTGAAAATCTCCCTAAATATTTTGAAGTCTTTTAAGATTGATTGAAATTTATAAAAAAAAATTATTTGATTTATTTATAAATTTATTTTATTTATAAAAAAAAAAATAAGTTTTTTTTTAATGAACATAAGTTTTATTCGCTTATTAAAGTAGATAATTGAAGATCTGTGATTGCAAGAACAATTAAATATTTTTCAACTTGAAGAATGAAAAATTAAATTAACAGTTGTAAATAAATTAAAAGTAAGCAGCAGATTCCGTTTTTTAATTTTGAATGTAATAAGTGGAGCAATATCAAGTCAGTTAAAGGCCAATCCGGGTTTCAAGAACAATGAGTGCGCGATTTTTGAGAAATTTCTTTACACCAATTTTTTTTTTAGATTGATCATCGTTACAGGTAAAAAAAATTACGGGCACCGAAAATTGTTTCTGTGAATAATAATAATAATAATTCATCATAATTTTTCCTGTGGAAAATTTTCTCTTGCAAGTCAGAAGTTATTACAAACTATTTTTTAAACCTTGTATACACTTAGATAAGACTCGTTTCAAGTTTGTCTATTTATTTTCCATCACGCGTCTTGAACGTGAAAAATAGACAAACAAGTTTATATTATACCAACTATATAAATTTTTCGTTCAAATCTTGTTCTCTAAATTGATATTTATTTTATGAAAAATTGAAGCTGTTTATGAAAAATAGGTGGAACTAATTTCTCGAAAATTTCTTGAAAAATTAAAAATAATGTAGATATTATTCTTGTATTTATTTTAAGCTCCGGAGGTTTTCGAATATGTCGAAAAGCATCTATAAGATTTTGAAACAATTTTTTTAACTTTTGCAGGATTTTAAAAAATATTTTAAAAACTTCGAATTATTTCAAAAGATATTTCAAACTTTAAAAGTTTTGAAAATATTAAAAATGATTTAAAATTTCAAAATATTTCAAGACATTTTAAACAAAATGTAGACTTTTCAAGATATATAAATAAAATTTTGTATCTTTTCTTAAGATTTTAGGAAAAATTAAAAAAATTTCTTTTTATTTTGATAAAATAATTTGAGGAAAATATATTAACAATGTTTAACAAGATTTTTAAACCTCACAAAGGATTTCCAATGTTTTGAAAGGGTACAAAACTAATTTAAAACCTGAAATGATTTCAACACATTTTTAAAGAATGTAGATTTTGGAAGATTTGAAACAAAAAATTGAAACAAATATCTAAAGAAATTCTTCATCCTTAAAACTTAATCTTAAGAGAATATTCAACGTTTTGAAAAATTACATGCGATTTCCGAAGTCATGAAAAGATACAAAAATAATTTCAAACATAAACTGATTTTTTTAAAAAAAGTAGGTTTTTGAAAATTTGGGACAAAAAATTCCAAGCCTTTCAAGAACTATGAAAGTTTTCAAGAGAATACAATTTTTTTTTAAATATCTGGAAAATTCTTGAATAATTTTTTATTTTACCAAATTCATTTTGAGACCACAAATAAAAAGATTTTAAAACATTCCAAAAGATTTCCAAAATTTTCGACAAAAGCTGGAAGATTTTGAGAATTTTTTTTTTTTAATTTTGTAGAATTGTTTTCAAGATTTAGGCGGAATTCCAATAATTTAAAAATATATTTGGAAGTTTTTAAAAGTAATCAAATTTAAATAATAATTTAAAATTTGAAATGATTTGAAAAAACTCAAAATGAAACGTAGATTTTTGAAGATTTCGGAATGCAATTTTGAAGTTTTTTCAAGATTTTGACAGGTTTTGAAATATGAAAAAAAAATTCTTAAGATTCCTGAGAATATTTAAAGAGATTCCTCATTTTTAAAACTTGATTTTAAGAGAATATTTTTTAAAAATTTCAAAACATTACAAAAAACTTAAAATAAAATGTAGATTTTTGAAGATGTTGAAATACAATTTTGAATTGTTTTCAAAATTTTGAAAGGTTTTAAAATAATAACAAAAATGTCTTAAAATAGCTGGGATTATTTAAGGTGACTCTTTAGTTGAAAAAATTAATTTTAAGAGAATATTTAAACAAATTTTTAAACATTCCAAAAGAATTCCGGAGTTTCGAAAAAATAAAAAATAATTTCGAACCTGAAATGATTTCAACAAATTAAAAAAAAATTTAGATTTTTGGAGATTTGAAACAAAAAACTTAGAAGCCTTTCAAGATTTTTTCAAGGTTTCAAGAAAATACAGAAAATTTCTTAAGATTTGTGGGCAAATTTTAAATATTTTTTTCTTTCACCAAATTTGTTTCGAAACTATATTTAAAAAGACTTCAACGCATTTCAGAAGATTTACAAAATTGACAAAAAAGAAGCTGGAAGATTTTCCGAAAAGTTTTTTTAATTTTCGGAATTTTTTCAAAGTTTTAGGAAAAATTCGAATGATTGCAAAAAATGTTTAGAGATTTTTAAAAAGTTTCCAATATAACTTTGAAATTTGAAAATATTTCATAAAAATCTAAAATTAAACGTAGATTTTTGGAGATATTGAAATACAATTTTGAAGCTTTTTCAAGATTTGTAAAAGTTTCCAGATAATACAAAAATTTTCTAAAGATTTCTGGCAACATAAACGTAATTCCTTATCTTGAAAAATTAATTTGAAGAGAATATTGTAAATTATTTTAAAATATTACGAAAGATTTCCAAAATTATCAAAAACAAACATCAATGATTTCGAGACATTTTTAGGAATAATTCGATATTTTTTAAGAGATATAAAAAAAGTTTAGAAGTTTAGAAAAGGTTGAAAATATTCTAAAACTTTCAGAAATGTATAAAATATTGTTAAATTTTAAATCAATTTTTATTTTACAAAATTTATTTTAAGATTGAATTCAAAGAAAATTTTAAATAATTCCAAAAAATTTTCGAAATTGTCAAAAAAGAATCTAGAAGATTTGAAAAAAAAATTTCTTTAATTTTCATAATTTTTTCAAAGTTTCAAGAAAATTCAAATCATTTTAATATATATATTACGAAGTTTTTTTTAAGAATTTCAAAAAATTATGAAAAATTGCAGCAAATTTGAAAAAAACGCAGATTTTTGAAGAGTTCGAAATAAAATTTAAATTTTTTTTAAAGATATTGCAAGGATGTTAAAAAGATTTAAAAACATTCGAAAAGATTGCAAGAATTGGTCAAACATGAATCCAGAAGATTTGAAAACAATTTTAAGAATATTGCAATTTAAATTGAAAGATTTTTAGGAATTTTTGAAATTCGGAAAAGTTTAAAAATGAATTTTAATTTTGGAAAATTCATTTCAAGAATATACTTAAAAAGATTTTAAAACATTCGAAAAGATTGCCAAAATTTCAAAAGGAATATATCGAAATAAAATTTTAAAGCTTTTTAAAGACGTTGAAAAGTTTAAAAAAAGTAAAACAAGTTTCCTAAGATTTCTGGAGTATTTAAAGAGAATCCTTATTTTTTACACTTAATTTTAAGAGAATATTTAAAAAGAATATAAAACATTACAAAAGATATTCAAAGTCAAACACGAACTTGGAAGATTTTTAAGCAATTTTTAAAATAATTCAGTTCAGATCAAAAGATATTTAGGAATTTTTGAAATTTGTAAGATATTAAAAATATTTTAGAACTTCGAAAGATTTCCAAACATTTATAAAATTTTTATTTTTCCAAAGTTTAAAAAGTCTTGAATATCTTTTAAACTACTCAATTTTTTGTAAAATTTTGTAAAATCCTTTAGAATAAAAAAAAATCTTTGAAATTTTCTAGATACTTTTTTGATATATCTGAAATCTTGATAAATCTTTTTGAAATTTTTGACAAACCTAGGAAAATCATCTTTCTATAACCATAAAGTAAATAATCAAAATAAAATTAAAAAGAAAAAGGTCATTCGAAATTTTTATTTCGCGCTAACATTATTTTTTCCTTCAAATTATAATTTGCCTAACATTTTTGTTTATTCTGAACTAAAAAATCCTTTTTGGTAGCAAATTTAACAATTTTTTGTTTGAAAATTTATCTTTTTTGAAGAATGAAAATCCTTTTGATTTAAAATTAAAAACAGTTTTTAGAATAATTATAATTAATTATATTAGTTGAAAGTACCTCTCGTTGGTTGATTGTTAATTCTTTTCATTTGAAAAGTCTAAAACTATAGTACATTTTTAGGTTCAGATCTCCTGATATTCAATAAATAAGATTAAGTTTTTGTGATTTCAGTAAAACTGATTTTTAATTGGTATATCTGGTTCAAATCTTTAGTTGAGGACCAAATGTTGAATTTAAAGAAAAATAATCAAGTACCTTCTATTTTCACAATAAGTTTTTTATTTGACATGTAAATATAATTTAAGATAAATAGAGTTTTCAAATCGAATTTTGAAGTTTCATTTTTTGTTATTTCTGACACATTTTTCTTGCGTATGTATTTGTCAAAGATTAATTAATACAAAATAAAAAATAAATTACCAGAAAAATGTTTCAAAATGGGGTTATAAAATATGAAAGAGCTGTATAACATCAAATTAATTTTTGTCCTACAATATTAATTCGAGTACATATTGATTCATAGAAATTCAGGGCCAAGTGCTGGATTTAAACGGATTGCCGATTTTCAATAGGCTCAAAAACATGACATTGTAAATGTAAACCTAACCTCGAATTAAATAAAAAACTTAACGACTAGTATCCTAACACTCTTGTGCCTTCAACCACTTTTAAAACACAATGTGAAATTCTATCATTATATTATCCCACATAGCACACTTTCCGAAAAAACCTGGTATTTTCTTAGGACTTGGTTCAAGTGGCTGCGAGAAAAAACCAGGTCTGCCCTAGGCTTAGACCTATACTTAAACCTAGGTTAAAACATAGGTTCATGTCCGCCGCTATTTTTTGGTTAAAAAAAAAGTAAATTAAGGCGACAAATTTTTGACAGAGAATTCAATTTTTTTCATGAAAATAGCTCTAATTGATACAAATAGATTTTACTAAAATATATTAATTTATATTTTAAAAAAACAGTGAGCCGTCGCGGGACGCCTGGCAGATGTGAAACATGAAGAAAGGATAGTGTATTGAATGAAGTGCAAATGGAAGTGAACAAATATTTAGATTTGTATACGGTTGTTTATTTTTCACAAAAATACTTAGAAGTGAAATTTCTTAGCGCGCGGTGAGAGGGGACTGCCAAGTCGGTGGGGCGCCAGTATACTGGAGAGCGCAGCGCGCGGAGAGAGGGGATCGCCGAGCTGAGGCGGATTGAGTCGACGAGCCCCGAGCGCGTCGTTCCATCTCACGCGTCGTCCCGCCAAGAGGCGATCTTACCCCCGTACCGCGCCATTACATGTTTCACATCAAAAGTGGTAGACCTAGACATTTTATCTGCTACATTTTAAATTTTGTTTTTTTTTGTGGGGGAGGGGGGAATTTTGAAAAATTAGTTAAGAATGATTAAATTTTGTGAATAATTTATCAACATTCGTCAAGAGCATGTAGCTACGAAAAAAAAGGATTTATTTTGTTAAGTCCGAAAACGTTAATTAACGTCTCGAACATCAAAGAGGTACGGCGATCGGCAAGCCGCGGCCGCCTCTCAAATTGATTCGAGGTTCGACGTTGAAGGATTATTATATCCTTGACGATTAATCTCAGTTGTGAGAAAGGGTAGCACTAGCGCTGCACACCGACCAAATGCGGAACTAATGCTCTCAATGGGCCTGCGCGGCTGAAGGGGCATTAGTAGAGGGAAATTTAAATTAGTATCCTACACAGTATAAAGACAGAGATCTTTATCTCTGATAAAGATGATATAATTTACAGCTTCCAAATCTAATTGAAGTGAAAAATTTGAAATTAGCAACACATAACTTTGTTCAAACATACATTATCGTGTGAAAGTTCACGACCAGCTCTTTTTTGATGACTGATAAAGTTCTCTTAATTTTAATTATGTCAGAGCTAAAATTTGTTCTCTGTAAAGGGTTGAATGCTCTCAAAATTCTGTATAAAATGAGCCCAGGATGTAGCCAATTTATCAAAGTCTATCTTTTAAATAGACATTGCAAACTTCCGTAATAGTCAATATTTGTTAATATTCTTAGGCTCATTTTAAACCTATTTTTCGGGTTTGTAAATATATGAAACATCTAACCATAAAGTTTCTATAAAAGTTCCTTAAAATATATATTTATTCACTTTTTATTTTTATTTTGACAGCATTCAAGCCTTTAGAGAGAACAAATTTTAGTAATAGTCAATTATAGCAATAAGAATATAATTCAATGATTGTATTAACTCAATTGCATCTAAGCAGGTGAACATATATTAGGTTTAAATTTAATTTCAATACTGTGCATGTTTTAAACATCTATTTTATAAAAAATTTGTAGCCCCTTTTTGGGCAAACAACTTTTTTTTGTTCATTTTTTTCATAGCTTGTGTCGTATTTCAAAAAATTTAATTTTTTCATTTTTTATGTTATTTTTTACGATTAAAATGAAAACTGCGCATCCTATCAAAAAGTGATTTGTAACAAATTTATAGCTCTTTTTTTTTAAACATTTTTCTGGAAACATTTTTAATGGTTCAGGTTTTATTTTAAACAAATAATTTTAAGTTTTGAAGATTTCAAAATGTGTGGAAAAAGGCTATGGAAGACTTTGAGACAATTTTTTTAATTTTTCAGGATGTAAAAAATGTTTAGGTAAACTCAATTTTGTAGGATTTCAAGAGAATAATGAAAAAAATATTCTTAAGATTCATGGAAAAATTTCAAATGATTGTCTTGTAATGAATTGTAAGAGAAAATTGAAAAAAATTACACCAATTTTTTAATTATTTCCTAAAATTTGTAAAACGACTGTATACAAGATTTCAAAGCAAAATTTTGCAATTTAGCCATATTACGTAATTTTAGAAAAAATTGAGTTAGATTAAAAGATATTCAGAAGTTTTGAAAAGATTAAAAAATAATTAAAACTTGTAAAGATTGTTTAAGAATGTTGTAAGATTTCACGAAAATGAAAAAAATGTTAGGTTCTTAGGAAAAATTAAAATAACTTTTTATGTTGAAAAATTTATTTAAAGTGATTATTTAAAAAGATTTCAAAACATTTTAAAAGGTTTCAAAAATTGTCAAGGAAGAATCTAAAAAATTTAAAGGCATTTTTGTTTTCTTTAGCAGAATTGAAAAAAAAATTAGGAAAAATTAGAATAAGTTTTAAAGATTAATAAGATTAAAAATTTTGAATTATTTTCAAAAATTTAAGAAAAATACAAGTCAGTTAAAAATATTTTTAGGCATTTAAGACATTTCAAATAGATGAGAAATACTTAAAAACTTGTAAACATTTCCGAAAATTTATCAAATATTTCTTGATTTCTTCCAAACTTCTAAAGGTCCTAAACATCTTTTAAAAAGGCTCGAATTTTTCCTAATATTTTGTAAAATCCTATGAAATAATAAAAAGTTCTTTGAAATCTTCTAGATTCATTTTTGACAAATCTGAAATATTCAAAAATCTTTTTTAATTTTCTCAAGAATCTTATCAAAATTAAATTTATTTAAATTGAAATACAAACTCATCTTACTTATTTTCTTGTTCTCTTTTCAACAAATACTTATTTGAAATTTTTATATTATATTATTATTAATATAATTTTGTATTCTTTATGGTATTGAAAAAAAAATTTGAATTGGTGAATGTCAATTAGTACTTAAATTAAGTAACTTCAATATTTGTATGACTAAAAAAAATATTGAAAAAGCATTCAGTGTTACATCAAAATACTATTTTATTTATTTCTAGACATTACTTCATCTTATAAAACCTTTTTTTATTTAGAAAACGTCTATTATGTTTTAAACATGATACAAAAAATGTTACGTAACTTGATTAATAAATCATTGTTAAACTTTTATAAATTGTACAATTCAAAGATTTAAAAAATATATATATAAATCCACACTATCATTTTCAAGTCTCTTAATTGAAGAATGAATCAACAAATTTATAGATTTTCAAAACTATAACTTTTTAAGCAATTTTAAGTTAGAAACATTAAAAATTGAAAGATTAAATTTTTTTTAACTAAAAACTTTTTAAAATAGAAGTAAAATTATATTAATTTTATGTCCTTAAAAATTAATAATTGGTCAACTGTTATCCACACACCAAACATTGTTTTGAAATCTATTTTAAATGTTCTCTCAAAATTATTATTTAAATAAGAAATCATTAAAAAATTTTCCAGCATTCTTAAGAAAATTGTTGTATCATCTTGAAACCTCTCAAAATCCTCAAACAGCTTCAAAATTTTAATTCAAAAGATTAAGAAATCTACATTTTGTCAAAGATTTTTTGGAATGTTTTCAAATTTCTAATTGTTTTTGAAATTCTTTCAAAAATTCGAAGTTTTTTTTCAAATGATCCCAATTTTTTCTAAAACTTTGATTAAATCCTGGAAAATTAAAAAAAAAAGAATCCCTTAAAATGTCCCAAATTATTTTTTGACAATTGTGGATGCCTTTTGAAATCCTTTTTAATATTCTGTTAAAATTATATTTTTTTTAAATAAAAAATTATTTAAAATTTTCCCAAGAATCTTAAGAAATACGTTTTTATTATCTTCAAAATTTTCAAAACCCTTGAAAAGCTTCAAAATTTTATTGTGAAATCTTCAAAAATCTATGTTTTGTTTTGATAATTTTTTGGAATCTTTTCATGTTTAAAATTATATTTGAATTTTTCAAAATTTCTAAATATCTCTTCAACTTACTCGAATTTTTCCTAAATGAATAATTGTTCTACTGTTATTTATACAAAAAAAAATCAACAATTTCACTTACGCATAACAAATTTTTTAAAAAGAACAATTAAAATTGTAGCATTTAAAGATTAAATTTAGCTCTCTGAAATTTTATTTTATTTATAATTGATCATTTTATATAAGCAGTCAAACCTTGCTGAATATTAAAAAATTGTTTTTTTTCTTAATTAAAAATTTCCAAATTGAATGGGTTAAAAATGGAATACCCGGATCTTTTGGTACGAGAGAAAACTGATTATTTTCTTCATTATTGTCGTAGCCCGAGTTGTAACCAAGAGCTATACACATATATCCCATGTTTTCCACACTTATTATTTTGCACACACTTATTAAAAAATATAGAATTTTCACTGTACTACAGATTCCTTGACTTCTTTTTATGAATTTCTCCGAAAAAAATTATTTATTTAATTAATTATAAGTTTCGCCCATGCAATACAATACAAATCTCAGCCGTCCTGATTGGAGCGCCAACTGTCGGATTAGTTCACCGGCCGGACGCTAAGAAAATCAGAAAAGTGGGGGCTCAATTATGTCATCGCCGATAAATAAAATATAATACGTAAGATAAGCAAAAAATAAATTCGAAAGTGGATAATATCTTCTGCTCTTTTCTATTTTGAAAATTCAAGAAGAAATTCCCATCGCTTCAAAAATGATGGCGAATTTTGTATAGGTGCAATTTCTGAATACTTAACTACAACATTATTGGAAATTACTGAACAAAAAATAATTTAACGGACACGATTTGTATTATTTGAAAAGATATTGACACTTACAAGAATAATAAGAAACAAAACAGAAAATTCTAGACCCAATTGCAAATAGAAAAAACTCTTTACAATATATTATTAAAATTCATCTATTTCTATTTTCTATTACAGAATTATGTTTGTCCAACCCAATTACAATTAGTCGCGGACCTGGAGCCCCAGCATATGTTCTTGAACCGTGTTCGCCCACATCAATGTATCCTGAAGACCGTGGCAAAATTCTACCGAGTCCATTATATCATACAAAATTCACTTTTTCGCCCCTGGAACAATTCCAATTTCGATCACCAGGTATTACCCAGCTTACCAATCTGCAAGAAGGAACAGTAGACTTATTAGTAACCGCCAGAGGTAACGTCTATGGACTTTATTTGGACGGTGCGGAAAAATTTCTTAAAATGTATCAAAATAATTTGCATGTGTCAATGAACATACTTTACGGTATAACTTCGTCTTTTGGTGATGTTTTTGAGGAACAAGGTCGTAATATAGTGGAGAGACATGTTTCACCTCCCAGAGGAGGGGGCACAAGTCAAACCTCCAGAGGAGGGGGCTCAAGTCAAACCTCCAGAGGGAGATGGAGACAGCCTTAGTCTCTTGTTAATCTACCTGTCACTGAAAACAAAATTTTGAATGGACTAAGCGCCATTCAAAGAACGCTACTCTCAACGGATTCTCTTGTCTCGGATAGTTAGACTTAAGTTTTTGGGCTACACATATTTTTCAATTAGTGTGATGCAATTATTGTAACGACTTTGCACTATGTGTTGTAGTGGAGGCCTCGTTGTGCATGTTTGCATTGATTGTGGGCAATTAAATAAATGATAATGTAGTGTGTGCAACTTTTATCATCACGACTTTGCACTTTATCTCACAATAAAGACCTCGTTGTGCATGGTTGCACTAGCTACTGAAATTTTAATGAGGAGTTCACTTTGATATTTTAAAAAGAATAGATCCAGAAAAGAATGCGTAACGACTTTGCACTTTATCTCACGATAAAAACCTCGACGTGCATGGTTGCATGAGCCATTGAAATTTTAATGAGGATTTCACTTTGTTTTTTTCAAAAGCATAGATCCAGAAAAGAATTCGTAACGACTTTGCACTTTATCTCGCGACAAAGACCTCGTTGTGCATAGTTGCATTAGCTATTGAAATTTCAATGGGAGTTTTTACTTTGATTTTTTAAAAAGAATATATCCAGAAATGAATTTGTAACGACTTTGAAATTTATCTGACGATAAAGACCTTATTGTGCGCAGGAAGTTTTGGTTCTTGATTTTCTTTTTCTCTCCCTTGAGTGAATCCACAATATTTTGATTTTCTCGTTATTAAATCCAAATGCTAATTGTGTCATAATCAAATTTAATTTTTTTTAATGATTATTATTGCACGGATTTCTCTTTGATAATTAATATCATTGAGATGAGTTTGAGTTGCGACATAACTATCACTAAAATTAATATAATTTTAGTGAATTTAAGATCTTTCTACTAAAATCAGCCAAATGCAATGATAATTAAATTCAGAATATTACTAAACACAATATGGATCCGAAATATGATAATGTTACAATACTTTTCAAAGAAAGTGTTTTAAGACATATATTTTGTTGTGAATATATTTTCAAAACTGGGCCAACTTTGATTTCACAAATTGATTTATTATTAATTTCATTGTTCAACAAATTGATGCAAAATTTGTGAAATCAAAGGTGGCTAATTAAGTTTTGAAAAAAGAATCATAACAAAAAATATATGAATGAAAAACTGTCTTTTCAAGTATCCTATAGAAAATTTTTGAATTAATTTGATATAATCCCGCCAAGTTATATAATGTCTATTATGGCTTTTTAAGATTTATTTTAAAAATTTCTGTGGAATACTTTATATATGTATGCCCGATAATATATGTGTGCTATATATGTATGCCCAATTAATTTAAGTTTAATTAAATTACTTATTTACTAAATTTATTCAATTAAATTAATTGTTTAGATAAACTTAGTTACAAAATATGTTAGTTAATCAAACTAGTGTATTCTTCAATTAAACTTAATGGTACGGTATTATGATCTTATGTATTGTTGTAATTTAAAAAATAAGAAATGCCAAAGTAATTTATTTTTGATAAAATTACTTATCAAATTAATTGTTTGGATACGCTTAGTTTAAAAATATATTAATTAATCAAACCAATGTATTCTTTAATTTAGTTTATTATTTAAGGCTACCGTATTATGAATTTATGTATTTTATTTACTCAATAAAGTTAAAACGCATTCCAAAAAAAAAGAATCTTCAACAAAAAAATGATTTCTTAACAAAGTGGTTCAAACAAAATAGTTTAAATAAGGAGTAAATTTTCTACAAGGATACTTGAATTTTCAACCCAAAAAGACAAATTTTCAATAATAACAGTTGAATTCTGATACAAAAAGGATGACTTCTTAAAAAACATTATTTAATTTTCAAATAACCAGTTGCATTTTCATCCAAGAAAGATTTATTTTCTACTAAAACACATGGTTTTTTAAATCAGAAAGACAAATATTAAAAAATATAGTTGAATTTTCATCCAAAAAATATTTTTATTGATTTTTCAACACAAAAAGTGAATTTTTTTCAAAAGGTAAATTTTCTACGAAATAGTTGAATTTTCAACAAAAAAGTGGATTTTTGCACCAAAAGGATGATTTTTTAACAAATTTATTGAATTTTCAACCAAACAGTTGCATACTTGTCCAAGAAATATGAATTTTCTACTCAGACAGATGAATTTTTAAATAAAAAAATAAAAATTTCAAAAAAATAGTCAAATTTTCATCCAAAAAAGATTTCAGGTGATTTTTCAACAAAACAGTTGAAATTTTGACCAAAAAGATGAGTTTTCAACAAAATTATTGAATTTTCAACCAAACAGTTGCATTTTTATCCAAGAAAGATTAAATTTCTACTAAAGCAGATGAATTCCTGATGACTATGTAATGATTTCTTTGGATGTTGTTGCAATGTTTCCAAGTACAGTCCTTGAATTGGTTAAACAGGCAATTTTAAATAGATGGGATAATATAAAAACACGTACTCGATTAAGTCAAAAAGATTTTATTAAAGAGATACCCTGTTGATACCATCTTATATAATCTCTTAAAAAAACCCATAATTTGATTTAACCAGGTATTTGCACCAGAAATTTCTTATATAATCTCTTAAATATCTAAATAAAATTTTCAGATGATAATTTTTTTAGATTGTACAAGGATTTATCAGACAACATTATTTGTTTAAAAAGTTTTCTTTTATAAGAATTTATAAGTGTATTATATTATACTTCATCTTACTTGATTTTATAAAGTCAATTCAATTAATTTCCAAAAGAAATTTTACCAGTTATTTAGAGTATATATTACTAAATTTTTTATAATATTCGAAGAGTTTTTTCTGTATCATTCAAACAATCTTTTTTTAGATTTTGTAGGTTTTTCCTGAAGTATTTTTGCTTAACATATTTCAGGGATTTTTATTGGTACAATATTATATACGATTGTATCTGTTTTTTGAAAGTTTATTAGTATGATTCACGAACGAGATCTTACCTGATATTGACAGTTAATAATACTGTAATTTTTGATATATTTTAGTGTTTTTAATAATTACCTTTTTTAAGATTTTAGAAGTATTCATATTTCTTTTTTTAAAAATAATTATCTTTTTTTTAAATTTCATAAGCATTTTCAAATAAAATACATTGTTTTATTTTAATCAAGCACTAAGTGTTATTTTTTAATTAAATTTTTAATAGGATTGTACGTGGGGTTTTAAACCGAAACCTTGATAAATTTTTAAATGTGATTTTATACATTTTACTTCAGTTTATTAGTTTTGTTTATCAAGAGATTTTAGTTGGTATTTATAGGTAGTTAATTACACTGAATTTTTAATATATGTTATATTTTAGTTTTTTCTGTTTCTTAACCAACACTATTTATAAGATTTTATTGGTATTTTCGAATAAAATCTTTTGCTTCCTCATAGAGGATGGTTTGAGATAGTACAATTTGAAAAATACACTGATAAGAATCGAAAATATTTAATTTTTCTATGGTACATGTCCATATCAAAAACTAAAAATTTGTAGATGAAGAAAAATGAGTATGCTAAACTGCAATCAGCATCAAAACATGATCTCATAACCAAAAGAACACTCAAAAGATATAATTGGCTGAGAAAAACATAAGAAAGTAGGTACTTGAGTTTACTTACCGTGATAAAGACTCTAGATTCATGTGTAATTATTCATAGGAAAAAGTAAATAATAAGTAAAATGTTATCTTAATATAAAAGACTATAGCAAGTCCAAAGACACTGTTTGCAGTATGAATACATTAGCTTTACATTGAATAGTGTAATCTTTATTTTGTTTTGAAGGAGCATTTTAATACATAGTAAATTAAAAACATTAAAATTCTAGTACCGCTACTTAATGAACTTTCAATTCATTCTATTTTTTAAAATTAGAAATGTATCTCAGTATGTAAGAATATAAGATGATTAAAATTTAATCATCATCCTCGCCATCGTTGCTGTTTAAGTTAGAGACTATAACGTGCCGTAGATTGAAGAGAGTGTATATGTATGAGTATTCATAATTTTGTGCCGACCACCGGGCGTAAAATGAAGTATAAACATCCTGGCTTTTCGAGAATCGTGAACGTGCTCGAAGTCAGTATTACGAAGATGCTATGACGTTTAAGACGTGGTCACTCATTTAATCTGATTCTCGTTTTGTTTTTTCTATAATTGTCCTGGTTATCTGAATAAAGAGCAATCTTTACACTAACCTGGAAATCTTTTTTATATATCCCACATAACTGGTAAAATATTCCAACTGTTATTATATTTTTTGTCTTGATAAAGGCAGGCAAAATTATATTTTTAGATTGTGATATAAAACCTTAAAATATGCTACTATTAACTTGGGAATTCAAGTTATATGTGCATCGTATACCACAAAAAGATGAAATACCAAATTTAAAAAGCAAAGTATGTTACTTATTGAAATCTGGTACAATCGTGTAAAACTAATTTTTTCTTATTGAGAAATAATTATAAATTAAAATTGAAATAGAATTTGGTTATGTATATTTTTTTAAATAATGGAGATTAATATAAAATTGCTATTAAGAAGTTTGATATAGAATTTTTTCAAGAACTTAGAAAACTTTATGATAGATAAAAAGAATGGTTTTAAAAATTATAAAAATATGCTTTTTAAATCTAGTAATATTTTTACTAAAAAGCACTATTGAAAACCCATAAATATGTATTTATGTAAGTAAAAAAATTTCCAAATATTTTCATAAAAATAATAAAATTCTAAAGAAATAAAATATTATAAATATTAACGAGTCTAAATATATTAACGAATCTTACGCAATTTACGAAAAAAAATCAACAAAAAATACTTTTACTTTTTTTATATGTGATTATATGAGGGAAAATTATTTTAATAAAAGCACATTAAAATAGTTAAATTTATAGGGAATTTGCACCAGACATTTCTAGAAAAATCTAGTTTACTGTTGCACTTCATATTTGAAAAAATTCAAATTTTTTGCGCGTAAGTTCTTTTATAATCTAATCTATATATTTACCCGACTTCACCTATATATTCTGGTAAAGTTTTTTATTAGACAAAACAATAATAATATTATAAAAGTTTTATTATAAAAACCTTATTTATTCTTGAAAGTGAACTAATTTCCAAGTGACCACAAATACTTATTGAAACAAGTAAGATTAAAAGTGGTAAATACTTATAAAAACATACAAAGATTACACCATATAAAAAATTCGGTACTCCCATAGGTTCAGTCATTTCTCCGATTTTAGCAGAAATAGTTATAGAAGATTTGGAGGTCTTTGCTTTCAAGAAGCAAATTTATTTATCCATGAAATAAAGAACAATAATAGAATCAGTTTTTTGGACGTAGAAGTAATTAAGGGTCAGGATGGTAATATTATTACCAATTGGTATAGGAAAAGTACATATTCAAGTAGAATTTTAAATTTCTTTTCGGCTCATCCTTTTCGAAACAAAATTGCAGTAATCAAAAACTTAGTTGACAGAGCTCTAGGTTTGTCCTACATTTCATTTCACAAAGAGAATTTGAATATTGTTAGGAATATCTTTTTTCTTAATGGTTACCTTCAAAAGCTGATTGAGCAGCGTATCTCAATTAGAGTTCAACAAATCAAAAACAAACAAAGTAACATTTTATCTACAGATAATCAGATAGAATTGAGAAAATATAGTTCTTTCAATACTTTTGTTCTTCCTTTTTTTGGACAAATTTCGAAAACTATTGAATTTATGTTGAAAAAATTTAATATTCATACTATTTTCCGTATACCATTTAAAATGGATTCAAGAATAACATCTGGTAAAGATCCTTTAGATAAATTTGAAAAAGGTCGTGTTGTTTACAAAATCACTTGCAAGATCTGTAAGATCACTTATGTAGGACAGTCTGGCAGACTTCTTAATACTTGGGTGAAGGAACACAAAAGTGATGTGCGTTTAGGACGTTGTTATAAGAGTGTTCTTGCTAGACATACGAGAGGGTTTGTTGATGTTGACCACGAGTTTCACTGGGATAATGTTGAAATTTTACACAGTGACAGTAATGAGAGAAAGAGAGAATTCATGGAAATACTTTATATCAAAAAACAAAATAAGTTGTCTATTAATAAAAGCAAACCATGGTTTGACGAAGAGTGCAAACTTTGGTTTGAAAATGTCGGAAGGCCAAACTAATTAGTTTACAAAATAAGTGCGATCAAACACATAAGAAGTATCTCGAGATTAGTAAAAGTACAAATAGGCTTTATTGATCCAAGAAAAGGAAGTGGGAAAAGAACAAAATACTAGCAATAGAAACGCATAATAAACAAAATAACCCGCGTGAGATGTACAGGGGAATCAATTTTATAAGGAAAGGCTTTCAAAGTAGAACGGAAGTAATGAGGGACGAAAATAGCAATCTAGTAGCCGATGCGACAGAGAGACTGAATTTATGGAAAAACTATTTCGATAAGCTATTAAATGTACGCGAAGCCCCCGTTTAAGGTAATCTCGGTGAAATCCACACTGCGAATCTACTAATTGATGATCCTACTGATGTAGAACTAGAAATGGCCATAAAGAAGTTGAAAAATAACAAAGCCGCGGGCATCGACGACCTACCGTCAGAACTGATAAAAAATGGAGGCCCTTGCCTCACAAGGCAAATTTGTAAATTAATACGCGCAGTTTGGAAAACAGAACGGATGCCGGAGGAATGGAATACCTCTATTATTATTCTCATCTTTAAAAAAGGCGATAAAACGAACTGTAACAATTACCGGGCAATTTCACTTGTGCCTTCGTGCTATAAGATCCTGTCCAATGTAATCTTAAGTAGACTAACTCCGTTTGCCGAGGAAATCATTGGAGATTACCAGTGTGGATTCCGCCGTAACCGATCTACAAGCGATCAAATGTTTACAATTAGACAACTGTTATAAAAGAAATGGGAATTTAATGAAGTAGTGCATCAGCTATTTATCGATTTCAAAAAAGCTTACCACTCTATTATACGCGAACGAATGTACTGGATCCTAGAGTTCTTGGGTGTACCAAGAAAATTAGTTAGACTTATCGAAAATTGCTTAAGCGGTAGTAGGGGTAGAATACGTGCAAACGGAAGTTTATCTGAAGAGTTTTCGATCCGTGATGGCCTGAAACAGGGCGATGCACTTTCGTGCGTCCTTTTCAACTTAGTTTTAGAATACGTGGTCAGACAAGTACAAGTGAATCCGACCGGTGCTACCCTCAATGGGATAATACAAATTCTTGGGTATGCGGATAATCTCGACTTACTAGGGGATGATAAAGAAACCGTAGCTAAAAGCGCAGAGATCTTGATCATAAAAGCCAAAGATATTGGTTTGAAAGTTAGCGAATCAAAGACAAAATATATGACCGTCGCCAGATCCGAACAAAGTAATGTAGGCGGGGCTCTAATGGCCGGAAATATGAAATTCGAAAGGGTTAACGAGTTTAAATACCTCGGGTCTATTATAACTAGCGAAAATAACATTCAAACGGAAATCAACGCGCGGCTGCACGCTGGCAATGAGTGCTATTATGCAGCAAACACGCTAGTAAAATCGCGATTGCTATCTAGAAACATCAAAGTAAGAATTTACAAAACGATAATAATGCCGGTCGTCATGTAAGCGGCGTGAAACGTGGGCGCTGACGAAGGGAGTGGAGGATAGGTTTAAAGTTTTCGAAAATAAAGTACTTAGAAAAATCTATGGTCCAAAGAGGGACGAAGAGACTGGTGAATGGAGAAAACTGCAAAATGATGAGCTGCATGCTCTCTACGGTTCAGCAAATATTAATAGAGTTATGAAAGCGCGTAAATTAAAATGGGCGGGGCATGTAGCAAGAATGGGCAATGAAAGAACAGTGGCGCAAGTTTTAAGAGGGAAACCGACTGCTAAGAGACCTCTAGGCAGACCGAGAAACAGATGGAAGAAAAATGTAAGGGATGATCTAAAAGTACTAGGACATGATTACTTAAACTGCATGGAGGATGCACAGAATAGAAATGCGTGGCGGTTTCGGGTAGATGAGGCAATGAACTTTCGAGTCCGAATTGCTAATCGATAATAATAATTATTATTAATTTAAAAACTAATTTGGATAAATCAAACAAAAGTTATTCTAGTATGATTCATTACATTTAGCTATACGTTTTCATGGGTCTTGACTTTCTCTCATTTCTTGTTTATTTATAGCGGATTTTCCTTTTGACCCACATTTAGTTGTCAGGTATCGAGGCGATAGCGTCGTTATTTCGTCGCTGTTCCTACCTGCTCTAATTTTTCTTGCTTTGATAAGGGTGCTGTGTGAGCACCGAAACGTTGGTAAATATTGTGCATGCTGTCTTATTGTGATTTGATAATAATAAAAATAAAAAAGACGAAAGAAATAAAAAATAGAAGGAAGGGGATTTGGTTGGTTGCCTTCTCATTTTTCTTTCCTCTTTTTTATTTTTGTGCAAAGAAACAAGTTTGTTTGTTTTTAGGAATCGCAATAGGAGCATTTTGTGGTGTTTGTCCAAATTTGATCGTTGAATTCTTGTTTTATTTTCAGGAATTCTATACATTAACTTGATTATTGGACGTTAAATGGAATTTTGAATTTAATTTTAATCTAATTTAAAATTCTTAAATTTTAAATAGATTTTAATCCAGCCGAAACCAAAGAAGTAATTTATTCTGTATTAGAAAAAGAATTCCTGTATTCACCAGGAATATTTGGCATTATTTTTAATTCTGTTCAGCAATCTCTTCCTTCTTCACGAATATATTTTGCTGGAAAAGAGCAAAACAATTCATTTAAAAAAGTAAAATACTATTTAAAAAATGATTCTTGTTGAGGTGCACTTATTATTTGTTCATAATGTTACGTCCTGCAACCTAACGGAAATTATAAATTATAATTATTCGTAATATAAACTTAATTATAAAATACAAATTTGCCTTGTATTGATCCAATAGTATTGATTTCAACAAATAGCAGACATCGCATGCGTTTTCACCCTAAAAACCTTACTACGAATTTGCCAGCCTCATCGATCTGTAGGATTCACATGGAATCTGTGACATATAAAAACCCTACCGAAATTAGCTAAGTCAGTTCGTTGTCTGTAATCCGCCGTAGGCTATGTCCGATCGGTAGGCCGTAAAATCAGTTCATTTTCTGTAACCGCCGAAGGCTCTGCCCGAATTGTAAGCCTAGTTCGCCGAAGGCTCCATCTATTTGCAAAATCTGTCATTTTCTCGTCTATCGGTCTGTTTTCTGTCTCCGTTTCATCTTGTACGAAATTTAGTTTCTGTTGTAATTATAAATTTTGTGAAGATTGAGTTTAATTCGCATTAGTGTGGTGCCTATTATATGAAATATGTGTTCTGTGTAGTGTAATAAATTAATACAGAAAAATCCTGAAATATTTTGGTTCCCTGAAGAGGAAATCCGGGATACGTCAGATATTCCATCGATGAAACCGCAATCTCCACCAGTTTCCTGGGAAACCCTCAAACGTTGCCGGGAGAAATCTGGTCATCATATCTTATTATTGAAGGGCATTATCAACACCATCGCCCTGCACAATAATCCAGAAGATAACCCTTATTTACATCTTTTGCCCACCCTTCGAGAAAACTTGAAGATTACCACCAACTTCCATGAGGAAATTCTGGAGATACTTCAGGAACTGGAGCGCGAGGCCCGCAATAAATATTGAGTAAGTACCCAATTCTTTGAATTTCATTGTTAAATTTTCTTTCCCTTCACAAACAAGCTATTAAAATCTTACCCCTTCTCTTTGAAAGCTGCCTCTATCCTGGAAGCTAGATAATTGGAAAATCTGACCAGTCCCTACGGGACTTACTCATGTCAATGCACTAATTGTAATTAACCAAAATAAATCTTCACAATATTTGTAATAGATAAAATCATAACAATTAATTTAATCACCTCTCTCTCTCTCTCTCTCTCTCTCTCTCTCTCTCTGTTTCTCCTCAAATCCCGCTTCGGTTAATTCAGTGTAGTTGGGTTTCTTAACTATACTGATGAACATCGAGCAAAAAGAGGAATCAGAATATTATAATTAGGTAAGTGATATATTCAATTATCCAGACATCACAATAACTAGAAAATCAAACCAAAACTAAAGATTTCACAAAAAAAGCATCTCAACATTACAAAATTTAGTTTTCACAATTTTATTTTAATTGTAAAATAATTGTTATTCGAAATTTATGGTGAATAATTGTAAAATAAATTTAACAAAATTTATTTTATGAAGAAATATCTCATGATTTTTAAAGGACAAATAAATTTTTAAGGTAAGTCTTTGTAGTATTTTAATAACTAATGAACATATTTTCAGAATATTTTTCCTTGATTCTGTCCTGATAGGGTCAAACATGGTACAAAAAAACCGTCCTGAAATTTCAAATAAAAACTATACCCTGTATAAATTAATTTTTTAAATGAAAAATATTAATACCTTTTATAAATATTCTTAAATTTTATTTGAACATGATACATATTGATTTTTATTTGAAAAATTCTTGTAAATAGTTGGTCATTTTTTAAATTTTACGTCATTTTTGTACCATGTTTGACGTAAGGAAATAGATTTCAGGAATGAAATTATAGAAATATCTCAATTAGTCAGTATTTGGTTGATAATTATATCTTTTGTTCAAATTTTATTTGACATATCTGAAATATTGAACAATTTTGTGAAAATTTGTCTAGAATCCTGTATGAAAATTATATGTAGATAAACTTAAAATAAGCGAAAAAAAAGTTAATAAATAAAGTAATTCGAAATTTTTATTTTGTATACAAAAATATTTTTCGCGTTAAATTATATATCTTTGTTGAAATTTTTCTTTTTTCTTCTTTGCAAAATTTTTTGATTTGAAAATTTATTTATTTGGTAAATACTTTGCAACGATAATGTAAAACTATTATGTGAGAAGTATGAAGCCTGCATTTTTTTTTAAATGTTGTAACGCTACTTTTTTCCAAATCAGATATTTAATTAGGAGTTCTCTATAAAGAACGCACATAGACCCCAATCGTAATGAACGACTTTTTAAACAAACAATTAGAAAGATAAACAGAACATAAATTTTTGAGCGCCAGTCCTTGCTTGGGACAAAGGTGAACCAATTCAACCAAATTGAGTGAGAAACGATAAAGATATGCGGAATCTGTATTCCAAACTGTACAAGGGAAACTCACTGAACGCTAAACGTTTCAGGCTAAGCGATAGACGAAAATCTCACAAAACTCCGTCAAAAGGGTACACCTTAATTTAAACAAGCGATACTGCAAAATATATAAAAAAAGATAAGATAAAAAAAAGAATGAAAGACAAAAAATACTCAAAGATTACCTATTCTAACCTATCAAAAAAGGCAAAAGACGTTAAGTTATCCAAGGATGAGATAATCAAAATTACAGAAAGCCTCGAGAGTTGTAACAACAATACCAATATAACAAAAGGTAACAAAAGATAAAAAGTATCAAAAAAGCTCAGTCTAAACTTAACTTGGTAGGGGGGGGGGTTACGTAATTACAAAAGCTCATGTTCAGATCGCAATAGTTAACAATAATTTATTTAACAACTAAGAGAAGTCTAACAAAAGGGGATATCCCTAAGGTCGAGAGAAAACAATAAAATCATATAAAATACATTTAGAATTCAAACCTAGATAACAACAAACAAACAACAAAAAGGAGGGGGTGAGCCCGACAATATCAAATCGCAATTGTAGGGTATAATTCATAACTTAATTAGAAAAAGGGGGGGGGGGTCGCCATTAAACATTTTTCGGGGATCAAACTTAAAGAACATACGGTGACCAGATATGATAAAATTACATTTTAACATAGTCCACAAAAAGAAAACTACAAACGGCAAGCGAAAGTGGTTCGCAATAGGGCATTACCGGATACACATAATAAACTAAAACATTATAAATCGATAAATAATAACACAACGAAGTAAAGGCTTCTCATTTCAAAAAAAATTAAAGAAAATGGAGTTTTTCCTCCGACAGATAAGAAAAGGGGTTCGCAAAAGTACATATTAAAAGTTTCTCGATAATATACAGGGTCATCACAAAAAAATTTATTATACAATATATCAAAGAAATATCAGGGTCGATATCCGTTAGTAATATAATTGTTCGATAAGGGAACATCAATGTATACATCAATGATAAGGGAACATCAATTAATTCAGCAATTCGGCACTAAATAGAGGGGCAACGATCGCAAACAAAGGTAGAATCAAATATCACGGCACATTTTATATTTTGGCAATTCGGCACAAAAAAGGGGGCAAGGATCGCAAACAAAGGAAAAATTATATATCACGGCACATTTTATATTTAGGCAATTCGGCACTAAAAAGGGGGAAAGGATCGCAAACAAAGGTAAAATCAAATATCACGGCACATTTTATATTTTGGCAATTCGGCACTCCGGAATATTAACGGAACTACGGAATAATGTTCACTAACTAGTAACTAATGAATTAATTTAAGATGATTTAGCCAAGGAGTCAGAGAAACAAACAAAAAAAAAACGAAAAAGATATGCTACTTGGCTAGACCATTAAAGACTTGGCGTCCTACCTTAGTTAAGCTGTGGAGCGAGGTCTCGTCTGCGTGTTGACACGGAGAGTTTACAAGTTCAAGAGAGCGACTCTCGTGCTTACCGTCGTATTAATGGGACACAAGGGATCACATGACTTGGGGGAAGGGCTGACGCGCGCGAACTTAGTTTCTATAATTCGCAACGGTCTCGTCCATCTTATCGTCCTTCCTTCTCTTCTCCAGTCCTTTTCAGCCGCCGTTGTGGGAGAGGCGAGAATCTTCCATTCTTGCTTTTAGGGACGACTGTATCCTGGTGTCGAGGTGGAGAACAAGGAGCCCTCTTCTCCTTACTTCAGGTACGGAGTGGGCTCATCGAGGCTCTCGATACAGAGAAAACACACACAAAAAAATGGCATAAAAGCCGAGAACGTCTGTTCACAATAGAAACATTAATAAAGAAAGATAATAATTTAGAGACGAAATTACCTAATCCTTGGGTAGTAACAGCCTCGGTCGATCTTCACCAGAAACTTGCCTTGGATCTCAGATGACCAACAATAGATTTTTGCTGTCCCTTCTATCCTTCATTGGCAGAACTGCTTATTCTGCCATGGATGTCAAAAGGGGTTGCCGATTATGACATTAATCCACTCTATCCTCGGGGTAGTTTCCTCTATCCTACCCTGGATGTCAGAAGGACAGCGATACTAAATCCATGAATTATGTGGGGAACGTGGATGCGCGAAGATCTGACGAAGATGAGACGTTGGTGGATCTTGATCGATCGTTTGCATAGGTGGCAGGGACCTCAATGACTTCCGCTCGAGACCGCGTAATTAAAAAATTACACAACAAAATTAAAACAGCCCTATGCCCTTAAAATTAACATAATCATCGGAAGGATAAAACAAAGTAATAGAACCGAACAATAAAATAAGACATAAAATAAAACATAATAAATAAAGAAAAAATACACAAAATAGAGGAGTGCCGAATTTTCTTACTCTCCATGTGAACATGAGAAATTTTTATTAGTGATAGTTTATTTAAAACAGAATTTGTGAGCTGCAGAAAAACTGCAACGTCACAATGTATAATTTACCTCCAACTTTGCCAAAAAGCCCCCCTGAAGACACAAAAAAGTAATTTTTTAGTGTATTTTCTGAATTTTATGAAAGTAAAATGAAAATTTAAGTGGCAAATTATACACAGAATTTGATTATACAAATATGAAAAATAGTGCCGCCAAGATAAACATTTTTCCCCTTCTCACCCTAAATAATTCATAAAAAATTACAGGGCTTCCGTTTCCGGCACCGAATGGTAAAGTACGCGTGTTTGTTCTGTGCTATCTTTTTTGGTTTTGGCGACGAGCGTGGAGGTGTGATTGAGGCGAAAGGTGGTAAGGGAGGTCAGTGTCGTGAATGGATTGTGTGGAAGTGTGGGGGGCTGTTTTGTAAGGTTGAAAGGGTTAGGAGGTAAGTTGCAAGTGCTAATTTGGAGGTTAGTTGTTGAGGGCGGAAAAGTGAGAGAGAAGATAGGGGACAGCAGATCGGTAAGATAGGCCAGCATGTTTCTTGCGAGGAGCCCAGTGGGGTCCGACAGAGGGCAGCAGGTAGACAACAACCCCGGTGCTGATGATCTCACTAAGACTGGCGAAAAAGGGAGAAGTAAGGGTGATGCCGGAGATAGTGGCGATGGCGAGGTTCAGTATGCTACGCCAGGGAACTTCGGGTGCGGAGAGAAGGAAGGGGGACTAGCTGACAGGAGGACTCGAGGTAGGCCGTCAAGTCGGGAACTGTTTAATAGATCCAGAGCTAGTAGTTTAGGATCGAGACAACTTTTTGATAAATGGAGGCAGGGGGAGGGGTTACGGATAAAAGCGATGAGGGGGATAAGATGGAAGACAGTAAATGATTAAGGGAAGAAGAGGGATATGAGCAGGGAGATGAGAAGATGCTGAAAAAGTAAAAAAAAAGTATCCACCGGAGAGGAATAAAGCAAAAGGAAAAGTCGATCTAGAGACCCTGTAAAATCTCATTAAAGGGTTTAGAGAGGAAACGAACCGAACTCTGAATGGCATGCAAAAGCGAGAGGAGGAGGTTTGGGAGGAAATTAGGAAAGTTAGAGAGAAGTGGGAAGAATGGGATCTGTTGTGGCGGCAAGAAAAGGATAAGGTTTGGAAGCAGTTGGAGGATATTGAGAAAAATCAAAGGATGAGTAAGAAAGAGGGAAAATCTGATATGAAGAAGTTGGAAGAAAGAGTGAGAAAGCTGGAATGTAAGTCTGAGGATATGAAGAAAGGGAATAGGGGGGCAATAGAAGGAGAGAGAATGAAAGCAGTGAATGAGAACGTTATCCTAGAAAATGTGGGAATGAAATCAAGATTGAGAGAGTTGGAAAGAAAAATGAAAGCAGAAGAGAAGACGAAACGGAGTAGAAATATTGTGATTAGAGGAATAAAAGTGGATAGTGTATCAGGAAGAGAAGAAGTGGAAAAGTTGATCGGTGAAATTGGTGCATAAGTGCACGTTTAAGAGGTAAATAAGAGGGAAGGAAGATTGAAGGTAAATCACGTATGTACATAGTGAAAGTGAGAGATGAGGAAGAAAAAGTTGATATCTTGAGAAAGAAGAAAGCTTTAAAGGGGAGGGAAGGATAGAGGAGGATATGACGTGGAATGAAAGAAGAAGAAAGTGGATGGTGAAACAGGGAGCATGGAGTGAAAGAGTGAAAGGGAACATGGTATGGATGGGGAAAGACAGGATGTGGATAAATGGAAATGTGTGGATATGGGATGATGAGAAAGAAAAACTGATTGAAGTGTGTAGGGAGGGTCCATGGTGACGCGGGGGGGGGGGGGAGAAGTGGAGACTAAGGATATAAGGGAAGAGGTAATGGAAACAGTAGAATGTGAAAGGCAAGAAGGAGGGCGACGAGGGGAAGAAGTGGAGACTAAGGATATAAGGGAGGAGGTAATGGGAACAGTAGAGGGTGAAAGGGAAAAAGGAGGAGGAGGCGGAGCGACGGGGTTTCCTCAAAAGTAGGGAGGGGACATAATGACGAAAGGAGGGAAAAAGGAAGGAAAAAAGAAGTGAGAGTAGCGTTTTGGAACGTGTCAGGGCTAATTAATGAAAATGAAGGATTCTGAGAAGAGGTGAAGAAATGGGATGTAGTGATGTTGAGTGAAACCTGGGTAGATGAGAAGGATTGGAAGAGAATGAAAAGGAAGTTACCCAAGGGATATATGTGGCAGATGCAAGAGGCTAAGAAAGAGAAGGTAAAGAGAATAAAGAAAGGGGGTATGGTATCAGGAGTGAGGAATGAATTGGTAGCAGAAAAAAGAATAGAAATGGGATTCTAGGAAACGGACGGAGTAATGACGAGAATGGTGAATATAGGAAGGAGAAAGGTGAGGATAGTTTGTGTTTACAGGAGAAGGGGAGAAGAAGAAGGTTGGAGTGTGATTAGGAAATGGGTGGCGAAGAAGGATGACGAATTGGTGTTGATAGGAGGTGATCTGAATGCTTGGTCGGGGGAACATGGAGGGGAAATATGGGACGAAGAGAGTGAGTCTTTCAGTAGGACACTGTTGGAAATTCTGGAAGAAATAGGATGGTTCATTTGTAATGGGAACTCGGAAGAGGATAAGGAAGGTGAGATAAAGTTTGCAGGAAAGGGGAAACAGTCATTGACTACATTCTAGCCGAGGAAAGGATAAGGAGGCTGTTGGAAAGAGAATGAAAGTAGGGTCAGAACACTTCCCGGTCATTGCAACGTTGAAGTGTGGGAATTGGAGAAAAGAAGGAAGAGAGAAGGAGCGAGCGACAAGGAAGAAGCAAAGATGGGCAAATGGTGAGTAGATAAGCTTAGAGAATATACGGAAATAACGGAGGAAGAGAATGTGATGATTGAAGACGGGAGAGGTGTGGATGAGATGTTGTAAGGTGAGGGGAAGGGTAGAGAAGATAGTGGAAGAAATTAGGCCAAATGAGGAAGAAAGGCTAGTAGCGACTCTATGGTTCTGTAGGAGAGCCGTACGGAAAAGCTTGGGCTTAAAACCGGAGATTCTTATGTGAATCTACATAGCGATCTTGCGATCCAGGCTAACCTATGCCGCGGTAGTCTAGTGGAGCAGGGTCGAGCTGTGCACTATGAAGTCTCGACTGGAAAGTATCAGGGGACTGATTTTGAGAAGCGTAACTGGCGTTTCGAAGTCGACAATTTAGCCTGGAGGCTAAATTCGGTAAATGAAAGAAGCATCTCGACAGCAGTGAAGATCCCAGTCGACGTCGCGAGCAGACCGACCCTGAACATGCCCAGGGACAAAATGGTCAGTCGATACCTCCTCGACAAGAAGTATCGAGTTAGCCTATCCACGAAGTAAGAATGGGTTAACGGCGACGCACACCTGCCCAGTGATGGAGACAACTGGTCTACAGATGGCTCCAGGAACGAGGAGAATGCAGGAGCCGGCGTATATCGTAGAGGGAATGTAATGGGCTTCACAATCGAGATGGGGTCCTACGTCACAGTTCTACAATCTGAGATTAGGAGCATACTCCAGTGCGCCCATAAGGCAAAAGAGTATGACAATAAAGAAACATCCGTATCTACTCAGAGATTAGGGCTGCTATATTGGCCTTGAATGGAACAACGACCACGTCGCTCTTAGTATGGGAATGCTTTGAGGCACTATATATGTTAGCGACGAAAAACCGAGTCACTCTGCTATGGATCCTTGGACACAGTGGTATCAAGGGCAATGAGATATCGGTTAGGCTAGCCAAACTAGCAGCAAGAAGAAATTATACTGGACCCGAGCCAGTTGTAGGTATTTACAGCAGGTCAGTCACTGAAGAAATTAACAGTTGGCTGACTGAGGAACATCATAATGAGTGGGACTTGGTCTCTGGTTGCAGACAGGCCAAAACACTTTTGCGCTCAAAGCTCAACTCTAACCCAGCAAGGGAAATACTCAAGCTCAGGAGGAATGAAATCAAAATCCTAACAGAAATGTTTATAGGACATGGGAACCTAGGATATCACAGACATAAGATAGGGCTTGCAGAAAGTCCCCTCTGTCGTCTGTGCGGATAGGATGATGAGACAGCTACTCACATCCTTTGTCACTGCTCTGCGGTTGCGGGGAAACATCTAACACGCACCGGCAATTATTGCATCAGTGCGTCTATCAGCCAAAAGCTTAAAAATTTTATTTCAAAATATTCAAAAATCTAAATTTGGTTTTCTATTTTTCGCAATCTTTTCCTGTTTTAAATTGAATTGGGATCTTCTCACTACTTGTAAATATCTCTTGAACTAACTTAAATTTTTCCAAATTGATCATTGTTCAATTGTTATTTGTGCATCAAAATTCAATAATTTCACTTACGTATCAAAAATTTGTTGAAGAGAACAATCAAAATTGTAACGTTCTAAGTATAAAGTTCTTTAGTATTTAATATGTGATTTAAAACTGCTCATTCGAAACGAAAAGTGAAATATTGCTAAATATTAAGCAAAATGTCTTCCTTAATTAAAAAATCTAAACCTAAATGGTTAGAAGTGAAATATTTGAGATTGAAACAATTTTGGAATAGGATTTAAAATTCAATAAGAGCGTTTAATTATGAATCTATTAATATGAAATTATATCAAAATTAAGAATAGTTTATAAAGTTTGAATCAAAGGTTTACATTTGATTGACCACTGAGGCTTTCAAATTGAAAAATTTATATTTTTAACGTTAAAATCTGTAACTTGCTTCATTTTGAAAAGATTCAGAATCGTCCTGTGAAATTAATTATTGTTCACTTTTCAATTCTTGAACTGAAGTTCAACGTGATTCATTATAATAGCAAAAGCTCTTCTTGAAAGTGTAATATTTTTTTTTAATTGTAGATTCTTGTAGAAAATAAAATAAATAAATAAAAATAAGCTTTCAAAACAAAATAGAATAGTTTCATTTTCAGTTGGAGAAATAAGGTTTTAAGCAAATACTATACATTTTGAACGCAATAGTTAACTTTTCAACCGAACAATTAAATTTTCTACCAAGAAGATTAAATGTCTATTAAACAAAAAATTTCGACAACAAATTGAGTCAAGTTTTAATTTTGATAATTGACTTTCAATTAAAAAAAAAACTGATTATTAAGCAACAAAATGCATTTTAACCAAAAAGATTGATTTTCTAACAAAAAAGAATAATTTTTAACAAAATACAGGAATTTTCAACCAAATAATTTCATTTCAAATGGAATTCTTGAACCTAATATCTGAATTTCACAGGACTACAAAATTTCAAAAAACGTATAACCTAGAAACGAGACAATGCTTTTTTTCTAAAATCTCGTGACCGCATCTGAAAGTGCCACTTTTACCCTTCAAAACCCTTTTTGAAATTTTCATATTTTTTTTCTTGGAGATATCGTTCAATAAATTTGAAAAATTCGCCGTTTTTGTGAATACAACCTTACCGAAAAAAAGTTTCTCCAGAAAGCAGAAATAATGTGCTTCTCCACCTACTCCAACCCCTCCACCTAATCCAACTCCTCCACCTTATCCAGCTCCTCCACCTATTTCAGCTTTTCCACCTCCTCCAACTCCTCCGCCTACTTTAGCTTCTG
>CAKNYM010051359.1:141442-174407 GCA_932195095.1 Andricus curvator | reverse complement strand
CCACTTCAACTCCTCCACCTTCTTCAGCTTTTCCACCTCCTCCAACTTCTCCACCTACGTTAGCTTCTGCACCTACTCCAGCTCCTCCAGCTTCACCAGCTTTGCCACCTCCTCCACCTACTCCCCCTCTTCCACCTACTTCAGCTCCTCCACCTCTTCCACGAAAACGGCAAAGTACTCAACTTCATTGAACGATATCACTGAGAAAAAAAAATGATATCTGAATAGTTCGAAAAGACTTTTAAAGAGTAAGAGAGGTGCTTTCAGATGCAGTAACGAGTTTTTAGGAAAAAGATTAACTCGCGATGTAATTTCACCCTGAATATAGCAAAAACCGTGTTTTTTGCACTTTTAGGTTGGGATGTCTCAAAAACCTGAGGTGATAGAGCAATTCTAAGGTCGGATTCGGATCCAGCGCAAAAAAAACTTCAGATAAGTATTGTCTGGTTTCTGGGTTGAAAATCTTGTCGGCCTGTGTTTTCAACGAAAATGGTGAATTATTCACCAAGAAGATTAATATTCTATCATGAAATACAAAGTTTCAACAAAATACTCGATGAGGACTAAAAAAGTTGGCACGCAAGGCTGGAACTTTTTAGACCCCAGTTTCTCGTTTTGCCGCATCGTGCGGTGACCTAGCAGTACTTAGAGCTTCTTATCGGAAAACTAGAACCTCGGAAGGTGATAGAGAGCATATATATTTTGAAGGAATAGCAAACTGAGGGAGTTTAATTGTCAACATTCTAGTTTTCAAGGCTTGTCTGGTGACTAAGGTAGTACAGGCGTGGACGCTGGAGAAGCACTGATGTCTGACCGTGACGGCATGAGACCACTGACTCGCTGTCGTGGCGTGCGCGATCAGTAGTTATCACAGGCTTTAGTAAGCCACAGAGCGGTGACTGACCGCGCGAGTTTGGAACCACTGGTTCACTGTGAAAGCAGTGGTAACGTCCAATCATGGTCAGACTTGCCTATTTCCTTTTACCGACGATAAAGAGCAGGCCGGCAGATAGATTCATAATTTATTTTAATTGAAGGATGTCGGTATAACAGAGTCAGCATTCTCATTCATTTATCCTGAATTCTTTTAATTCTTTGCAATTCTTTTAATTTTTTGGAATTCTTTTGATTTCGTTGGTAATTCACTTGAATTCTCATAAATTTACTCAATTCTACTTAATTCAATGGTTTTTTTTTAATTTTCAAAAGTTTTCATTTGATTGATCCTGAGAATCAATTGACAAAATGATAAAATGATTCTAGGATATTTTAAATAGTCCAAGGCACTTTCAGGAGATTTGAACAATTTCAAGAGATTTCCAAGGGTTTTAATAATTTTAATTAGCATGCGTTTTTGAATAATTTCGGAAAACATGGCAGGATTTTATAAGATCTGTAAGGTTATAGGATATTTTAAAAAATTCCAAGGAATTTCAATAAGATATTCGAGGTTTTCAATAATTTTATGGGGTTTGAAGAGCTCTGAAGGTATTAAAAAAAAATTTCAAGAATTTCAGGAAGCACCATTAATTTTCATGTTATTTCACGGGATTTTATAAAATTATTTTACATTAATTTATTTCATGAAATTGAAAAAATTTTTGTTATAAAAATAGTAATACTGAAAAATTAGGAAAAAATGTTTAAACTTTGTTATTAAATGACAAATTTTCTTCAGTCGGAATGAAATATTCACAGTTACTCGTTATATCTGAAATATCTACCACCATTTCTGAAAATAACTAAATCCTTAAAGAATTTACCTGTTGAGTATTTTGGTCCAAAAAATGTTTTTTTTTCTCACAGCAGGACCAAAAAGTGCCTGCCGATAAATCAATTTTTGACCCTCAAGTTTCATTCGATTCACAAGTTTTTTTTTAAATTCATACATTTTGCATCGTTACAATACAGGACGATGAAAAGAGAATTTTTTAAATTCAACAAACAAAATAACATTTTTTTACTTTTCATCCCTGCCATTTTTCTGAAACCTTTTTGATCTGACCTGCTTTGTTAAAAATCAATTTTTTTAAGATTCCCTTCTTTGGTTGGAAATGTAACCATTTCTTTTAGAATTAGTTTTTTTTTTGTTAACAATGAAATTCTCATCTGAAAATTTAATCATTCCATTTTTGGTTCAAAATTTATCCTTTGTAAGTAGAAAATTTAACTATTCGGTCGAAAATTATCTTTTTTTTTTAGTATTTCACTATCTTGCGTTGTGTTTGTATTGTGGTTGAATTGAACAGGACGAAAATCATTTCTTTTTAATCAAAAATTAATTTGTTGAACTGTCAATTTGATGACTCTATTTTTGGTTTAAAATTAATCATTTTTAGTTGAAAAATTAACTATTTCATTAAAAATTCATTTTTCTTTATTGAATGTTACATTTCTGGTTGAAAATTCATTTTTTCACAACTGATCTTCAAAACTTTTCACTTTAGCTTGAAAATTCAACTTATTTGTTGAAAATTCGTCTTCTTCAGCGGACAATTAATCTTCTTTGTTGAATGTTCATCTATTTGGTTGGGGATTCAACTATTTTGTTAAATTTCTTCCTTTACGTTGAATCAAACTGGTTGGAAATTCCTTTTCATATTTGGTTAAAAAAAATTTTCTGGAGTTGGAAATTAAAATATTTGGTTACGTATATTTTTTTTAGATTCGTCTATTACTAAAAATTAATCTTCTTGGTTGAAAATTCTTCTTTGCAGGTAACAGGTTTTGCTATTTTATTCTATTTAAAAAAATGCGATACACCTGAATCTTTTACAAAAATTATTGCTTATTATAATAAAAATTGTTGTTTAAGGTTATTTCTTGTTATTTCTTTCAATTGAAACGCTCAGAGCAAAAGCGAACGAAAAAAAAAACGTACGTAGAAGCGAAGTAAAAACACGCGAGAGCAAAAACGACCTAAAAATTGGCGAGAGGAAAAGCGAGCCAAGAACGGATGGGGAAGGTCCCCCCTCTTTGCTCAACTCGGCCAGCCTTGTGTAAAGCCGAAAATGCACGAGCACTAGCACGAACCCGAAGCTCGGGCCGAGTTCGCCCGACTTCACGATTCGGTTTCGTTGACTTGTTGGCTATTAGGAGGTTTGGGTTGATTTTTGTTTTCAAAAATTCACACCTAAAGGAAAGACTTCAAATACATGCAATGAAGTCTTGAAATATTTAATGATTATGTTTTTCAGGAATTCTTATGGTATGTTTTAGACGAGTTGATTCCACAGGGAATACATTATAAAACTCTCGAGGTTTATAAAATACAAATATATTGAATATTGTACATGGGATTTTAAAATTAGGTTAATAATGTGTATCACTTTCAAGTGGTTTCATTTTTCATTATTTATGTTTTATTTTTCAATCGATTTTAAATATTGTAAAGTTAAAATGATAATAAATAATTATTATTTTTAATTTATTAAATTAATCAACATTTTTACTGTATATGCTTTCTTAATATATAAAAACTTTATAAAACCTTCAATGTCTTAAAATATTTATCTCAACATTACAAAATTTAGTTTTTACAATTTTATTTTAATTGTGAAATAATTGTAATTGGAAATTAATTGTGAATAATTGTAAAATAAGTGCAACAAAATGTATTTTGTAAAGAAATATTTCATGATTTTTAAAGGACAAAACAATTTTAAAGGTAAGTCTTTGTAGTATTTTAATAACTAATGAAAAGTTTTTCAGAATATTTTTCCTTGATTCTGCCCTGATAGGGTCAAGCATGGTACAAAAAACCGTCGTGACTTTTTAAATAAAAACTGTACTCTGTATAAATTAATTTTAAAAATGAAAAAAGTATTAATAACTTTTATGAATATTCTTAAATTCTATTTGAATATGATACACATTGATTTTTATTTTAAAAATTCTTGTAAATAGTTGGTCATTTTTTAAATAGATGGAATGAAATTATAAAAATATCTCAGTTAGTGTTTGGTTGATAATTATATTTTTTGTTGCAATTTTTATTTGACATATTTGAAATATTGAAAAATTTTGTGAAATTTTGTCAAGAATCCTATATGAAAATTATATTCAAAGAAGCTTAAAATACACAAAAAAAAGTTAAAAAATAAACAGTTATTCGAAATTTGTATTTTGTATACAAAAATATTTTTCACCTTAAATTATAATTTTGTTGAAATTTTTCTATTTTCTTCATTAAAAATTTTTTTATTTGAAAATTTATTTATTTGGTTGAAATCTCATTCTTTGAAGGTTGATTTCAATTGTTTTTGATTACAAATTAGAATTTTTTAATTGAAATAGCAATTATTACATTTTTCGTTAAAAATTCAGCTTTCTCGGTTGAAAATTCAACTGTTTAGTTAAAACTTATATTTTTTGTTGAAATTTTGATTGACATACAGAAATATTCAAAAATGTTGAAAAATTTTCTTGAAAATCTTAAGAAAATTATATTTATACCTATAACCTTAAAAATAAATAACTTGAAAAATAAATAGTTATTCGTACTTTTTATTTTGTATTAAATATTATTTTTTGCCTTAAATTATGATTTGGTTGTAATTTTCCTTTTTTCTTGACTAAAAATTCTTTTTACTTGAAAATTTATTTATTTTGTTGAAAATTCATTTTTTAGAAGTTAAATTCAACCTTTTTTTTAACTAAAATTAATTTTTTTTATTGAAATAGCAATTATCACATTTTTCGTTGAAAATTCAGCTTTTTTGCCTGAAAATTAAACTATTCGGTTGAAAATGTTTTTTTGTTTTTTTTTTCCAAATTTTAATTTGAAATATCTCAAATCTTAGAAAATATTTCGAAATTTCTGTCAAGAATCTTGAAAAACTTATATTTATATTTATTTTTACAACTTTATTTTAATTGTAAAATCATTTTAATCCGAAAATAATTGTAAATAATTGTAAAATAAATTCAACGAAATTTATTTATTAAAGAAATATCCCATGATTTAAAAAAAATTCTTTGTAGTATTTTAATAACTAATGAACATATTTTTAGCATATTTTTCCTTGATTCTGCCCTAGGGTCAAACATGGTACAAAAAACTGTCGCAAAATGTCAAATAAAAACTGTACTCTGTATACATTAATTTTAAAAAGTGAAAAATATTCATACTTTTTAAAAATATTCCTAAATTTCATTTGAATATGATACACATTGACTTTTATTTTGAAAAATTCTTGTAAATAATTGGTCATTTTTTAAATTTTACTACATTTTTGTACCTTGTTTGACCTAAGGGAATAGATTTCAGGAGTGGAATTATAAAAATATCCTCATTAGTTAGTTAAATACTATGAACTTGCCTTTCAAATATACCATTTTACCATTAAGCCATTTCCCTTTCAGGGTAGGCGTGACACTACCCGATTCGGGTAGTGTTTCTAGGTGGATAGTTTTCTTGTAGTTATAAATAACTACAAGTTTGGGCTCACCACACCCATAATATGCCAACAGCACACAGTATTCTCGAATGGTCACCCATCCAAGTACTAACCGCGCCCAACGCTGCTTAACTTCAGTGATCTGACGAGAATTGGTTTTTTCAGCGTTTTTTCAAACATAAATCAGATTTGAATACACTCAAAAAATAAAATTAAGAAAGGTCAGAAATTCATGTAGTTTTTTTTGGAAAATCCCACACATTTTTTAATAAAACTCATTTCCACGCCACCGCGGAGGTGGTGTCATAGGATATTTCTTTATAAAGTGAATTTCGTTGAATTCATTTTACAATTATTTACAATTAATTTTCAATTAAAATTATTTTACAATTAAAATAAAATTGTAAAAATAAATATAAATATAAGTTTCCCAAAATTCTTGACAAAAGGTTCGAAATATTTGATAAGATTTCCAATATTTCAAATTAAAATTTGAACAACAAAAAAAACATTTTCAACCGAATAGTTTAATTTTCAGGCGAAAAGCTGAATTTTCAACGAAAAATGTAATAATTACTATTTCAATGAAAAAATTCTAATTTTTAATTAAAAATAGTTGAAATCATCCTACAAAGAATGAGATTTCAACCAAATAAATAAATTTCAAAAAAAAAAAATTTTTTTAATGAAGAAAAAACAAAAATTTTAACAAAATTATAATTTAAGGTGAAAAATATGTTTGTATACAAAATAAAAATTTCGAATAACTATTTATTCTTTAAGTTATTTATTTTTGAGGTTATAGGTATAAATATAATTTTCCTAAGATTTTTAAGAAAATGTTTCAACATTTTTGAATATTTCTGTATGCCAATCAAAATTTCAACAAAAAATATAAGTTTTAACTAAACAGTTGAATTTTCAACCAAGAAAGCTGAATTTTCAACGAAAAATGTGATAATTGCTATTTCAATAAAGAAACTTAATTTTAAATAAAAAGTGGTTGAATTTAACTTCAAAGAAATGAATTTTCAACAAAATAAATAAATTTTCAAGTAAAAAGAATTTTTAGTCAAGAAAAAAGGAAAATTACAACCAAATTATAATTTAAGGCAAAAAATAATATTTAATACAGAATAAAAATTTCGAATAACTATTTATTCTTTAAGTTATTTATTTTTAAGGTTATAGGTATAAACATAATTTTCCTAAGATTCTTAAGAAAATTTTCCAACATTCTTGAATATTTCTGTATGTCAATCAAAATTTCAACAAAAAATATAAGTTTTAACTAAACAGTTGAATTTTCAACCAAGAAAGCTGAATTTTCAACGAAAAATGTAATAATTATAATTTCAATTAAAAATTATAATTTCTAATTGAAAACAGTTGAATTTAACTTAAAAAAAATGAATTTTCAACACAATAGATAAATTTTCAAGTAAAAACGATTTTTAGTCAAGAAAAAAGGAAAATTTCAACAAAATTATAATTTAAGGTGAAAAATATTTTTGTATACAAAATCAAAATTTCGAATAAATGTTTATTTTTCAAGTTATTTATTTTTAAGGTTATAGGTATAAATATAATTTTCCTAAGATTTTTAAGAAAATTTTTCAACATTTTTTAATATTTCTGTATGTCAATGAAAATTTCAACAAAAAATATAAGTTTTAACTAAACAGTTTAATTTTCAACCGAGAAAGCTGAATTTTTAACGAAAAATGTAATAATTGCTATTTCAATGAAAAAATTCTAATTTGTAATCAAAAACAATTGAAATCAACCTTCAAAGAATGAGATTTCAACCAAATAAATAAATTTTCAAATAAAAAAATTTTTAATGAAGAAAATAGAAAAATTTGAACAAAATTATAATTTAAGGTGAAAAATATTTTTGTATACAAAATACAAATTTCGAATAACTGTTTATTTTTTAACTTTTTTTTGTGTATTTTAAGCTTCTTTGAATATAATTTTCATATAGGATTCTTGACAAAATTTCACAAAATTTTTCAATATTTCAAATATATCAAATAAAAATTGCAACAAAAAATATAATTATCAACCAAACACTAACTGAGATATTTTTATAATTTCATTCCATCTATTTAAAAAATGACCAACTATTTACAAGAATTTTTAAAATAAAAATCAATGTGTATCATATTCAAATAGAATTTAAGAATATTCATAAAAGTTATTAATACTTTTTTCATTTTTAAAATTAATTTATACAGAGTACAGTTTTTATTTAAAAAGTCACGACGGTTTTTTGTACCATGCTTGACCCTATCAGGGCAGAATCAAGGAAAAATATTCTGAAAAACTTTTCATTAGTTATTAAAATACTACAAAGACTTACCTTTAAAATTGTTTTGTCCTTTAAAAATCATGAAATATTTCTTTACAAAATACATTTTGTTGCACTTATTTTACAATTATTCACAATTAATTTCCAATTACAATTATTTCACAATTAAAATAAAATTGTAAAAACTAAATTTTGTAATGTTGAGATAAATATTTTAAGACATTGAAGGTTTTATAAAGTTTTTATATATTAAGAAAGCATATACAGTAAAAATGTTGATTAATTTAATAAATTAAAAATAATAATTATTTATTATCATTTTAACTTTACAATATTTAAAATCGATTAAAAAATAAAACATAAATAATGAAAAATGAAACCACTTGAAAGTGATACACATTATTAACCTAATTTTAAAATCCCATGTACAATATTCAATATATTTGTATTTTATAAACCTCGAGAGTTTTATAATGTATTCCCTGTGGAATCAACTCGTCTAAAACATACCATAAGAATTCCTGAAAAACATAATCATTAAATATTTCAAGACTTCATTGCATGTATTTGAAGTCTTTCCTTTAGGTGTGAATTTTTGAAAACAAAAATCAACCCAAACCTCCTAATAGCCAACAAGTCAACGAAAGCGAATCGTGAAGTCGGGCGAACTCGGCCCGAGCTTCGGGTTCGTGCTCGTGCTCGTGCATTTTCGGCTTTACACAAGGCTGGCCGAGTTGAGCAAAGTGGGGGAACCTTCCCCATCCATTCTTGGCTCGCTTTTCCTCTCGCCAATTTTTAGGTCGTTTTTGCTCTCGCGCGTTTTTACTTCGCTTCTACGTACGTTTTTTTTTTCGTTCGCTTTTGCTCTGAGCGTTTCAATTCTTCTTCTTAATTTTTCTTCCTATTCTTTTTCAATTGTTCTTCTTTTTTCTTCTCTATTATTTCTCTAATTTTCCACATTCATTCTTTCTTTGTTCTCTCTTCGTCTTTCTTTCTTTCAATTCTTCTTTTATTTCTTCCCAGATACATTCTCTTTCTTCTTCTTCACTTATTTTTTTTAAATAAAAGCAGGTAAAAGTTTTGACGGTTGCCGTATTTTTTTAAATTTGAATTGAAACATTATTTGAAACATTATTGCCATTAAGCCAACAGCCATACCACGCTGAAAAAACCAGTTCTCGTCAGATCACTGAAGTTAAGAAGCGTTGGGCGCGGTTAGCACTTGGATGGGTGACCATTCGAGAAAACTGAGTGCTGTTGGCACATCGTGGGTGTGGTGAGCCCACACTTGTAGTTATTTACTACAAGTTATCAACCTAGAAACACTACCCGAATCGGGTAGTGTCACGCCTACCCCGAAAGGGAAATGGCTTAATGGTATACATACATTGAAACATAATTTTTAATTTTCTTTTTTTCGTTCTGTCTTCATTTCTTTCTTTTTTTCCTCTTCTTTTATTTCTCATTCTTATATAACTATTTTTGTTTTTCTTCTTTAATCCTTCCTTTGATAAAAGGAAGAAAGGGGATTTGGAGGCAACCTTTTTTGTTCTTCCTCTTTTTTTTAAATTTGATTTGAAACATTTACGAGTGTGTTGTTTAAATTTCATCGTTGAATTCTTTGTTTTTGTCAATTTCCAAGAATTTAAGCAAGATATTCCATTTTTTCATATCGTTTCTTTATTTTTTCCCCTTTTTCCGTTCTATTCTTCTTTCATTGCTTCTTTTATCCTTCCAAAATATTTTTCTGTTTTCTTTAATTCTCCTTTCGAAAGCAAGGAGAGAGGGAATTTGAAGATTGCCTTCTCTTTTTTTTCTCTTTGTTTTAAATTTATATGGAGACACTGAAGTATGTGTTTTTCGAATTCGAATGTTGGGCGTTAAAGAAGAAGAACAAGAATGTAAAATTCAGATTTATTGCGAATGAAATTGGAAAATTCATCCATGTCTATTTTTTGTTTTGTTCTCTCACAGAATTGAGTTTGCAGTCCGAAACTGGGCCTTCATCTCCTTCTCTTTCATCTCCTGAACACTCTTCAGTTCCTCAGCTGCTCGTGGGAACAAAATGAATCCTGAAATCAGAAGAAAGATATGGTGGGGAGTCTTCAATGACCTATGAATCAACAAGATTTCTTTATGATTCCTAGCCCCTCGAGTGGTACGACTGGAAATAAGACTTTAATCATTTCCATAAACAAGGCTAGAACTACTGAGGATGTTGGGTCCAAAGAAAGCCCTGGGAAAAAGAAATACAGCTTTGTTGTAGAAGAAGGTACCATCGCCAGCAATTCTTATTTTAAAGCGAAGAAACCCCTCAATAAGGGTCCTCTAATGGTCTCTGTCTGATGGCAGCACTTCTATTCAAGAGAGGGAGGCTAAGAGCGACTAAGAGTGAATACAGCCTCGCCCTTCAAAGGCACCTGAAATTGGCTATGGTACTGAAGAGATTCCCGCAAGAGAAGCTCAACTCGGAACAAGCAATCGCTATCGAGACAGCCCTCGAGATTTTGATCGCCGAGCTGAAACCTGGTGAAATCATCCTGAGGTTTAAGGACTGCCGTTTTAAAAATAACTTTCTTACCGTCATCTGCTCAGATGAGATGTCTAGGAGATAGATCATCGAAGCATTAGGTGGTTTGAAACCATGAGAAAGTGCAAGAATCAAAACCGCTGTTTCTAAGGACCTTCCAAAGCCTGTCAAGTTTATGGCATGGATACCTGGAACTTCCGAAGAACCGTCATCTATTTTAAAAGGTTTGCAGTCCGGAACCCCACGTTGAATGTGGTGGAGTTGACCATCATTGATGACAAAAGAGACGCCAAGGTCTTCAGCAGCTGTCCTCGGAACAATCGATTGATGACGCTGATTCCTAAATGAATAGCGGAAAATCCTCAAATTTGAAGTTCATTCAAATTAATCTTCACCACTGTAAATCTGCTTCGGCCAGATATCCGATTCTATAATCTACAATAGAACTGATGAAAACCCTGGGACAGCCATTTACTTAAGAACGGATATCGATTTTTTTTAGTTAGGTTCTGTACTAAAGACCTAGTAGCATTTGAAATCGAGCACCAAACAGGAGGAAGACGTAAGCCCATGGTGATTTGCTCAGCAAATCTGCAATTTGATTCTCTAGATCCGCCGCCATCAGAGGAATGGAGATGTTTGGTGAAGTACTGCAGATCGGAAGGATGGCTACTGATCATTGATTATGATGCGAATGCGCATCATACAATATGGATCAGTAAGAATACCAACAACAGGGGTGAGTACCTTTTAGATTACCTTTGAACTACCGATTCAACCATACTAAATCGCGAAATACACCAACCGTTGTCACAACTAGATGTCATGAGGTTATTGACCTCACCTTGTGCTGACGAGTCTCATCCGATTAGGTACAGGAACCCAAGAGCGAGTGTCTGGGATGAATATAGGAAAGATCTTTGGAAGTTATTCGAAATTATTCCTAGAAGGATGAGATCAATGTGTAGCTGAAGCTTACCTGAAACAGAAAAGAGAGTATTTCATTAGTAAGTATTGGAGATTAAATTAAAATCAATTTTTCCTTCAAGAAATTCAATACACTTCATGAATGCAACTATATCGAAATTATTTCCAAAATTTTAATTTTTTTTTAAATTGTATGAACCAACTAGAATAATCGAGTCGCTACTAACACTTCTGTATGCATTAATAGGTCCCCGAGATACCATTTGTTCAAAAGATCAACAAAAGTCCCTTGATTATGAATATCTTGGTTGTTTTTTCGAAACGCTGGTCAGTATTTGTTTGAACAATTTTTTTACAATTTAATTAGTTTTGAAAAAAATCGTTATAAAATCAATTCCAGCATTTATCGAATTAAAACTTCTCTCCGTGAATTTTTTTGAAAATGGCTTTTTTTAAAAGGAAATCGTCTACACTTTTCATTTTTTATTAAAAAATCATCCAGGTCAACCAGTGTCATACTTTTTCTTACACCTGTCGCAGAAGCTATACAAACCATTAATACCATTGTTTAATCTTCACAAACTCTTTTGCTTCATTTTTTATAATAATCGTAATAAATAAAAATACTCAATGAACAGAAATGATTTTTTTGGTCATTCTTTATGAATCTTTTGACACAAAAGATAAATCTGAGTCTCCTATAACCACAATTTCCAAGGTATTAGCGATAATCTTTTTTCATACTGTTAATTTTATTGTAAACAGTATAATTATCTCCCTTACATTTTGTATTATCTGCACCTTATTGTTTATAACTGTTCAAGAACCCTCAATAAAAAATATTTTTTTTTCTTAATTTTAATAATAATGCCCCAAGAAAGATCAATTTTCAGCAAAAAATTGAATAGTTAAATTTTCAGCTGAAAAATTAATTCGTAACATCAAAAGAACAGATTTTTAATAAAATCGTAAAAATTTTTTACCAAATAAATAAATGTTTCACATATAAGATTAATTTGCAACCAACAGGATAAACTTTCTAACAAAAAATAGTTTTTTCACAAAATGCATAAATTTTTATTTATACATGTTCTGAGAATTTTCAATTGTGAAACTTCAAAATTGAACTATCAAGGAAACTTTCAAAATGATACCCTTTAAAATTGTAGAACTCTTGAAAATTGTATAAATTGCAATTGTATATATTCAACATTCAAGAATTTTTAATTCTAAAATTGTAGAACTTTCACTTGTAAATCTTCAGAATTGAAGAGTATTTAATTTTGAAAATCTGCTTTTAAAAATTATGCAAGTTTTAAGTTTTACCAATAAAAATTGAGTTGCTGAATCGATACAAGAAAAACATTAAATTATCAATTCGGGTTCTAAATTTTCGAGAATAAACATTTTCGGTAATTTTATTTTCATTTGAGAATTTGAAATTTCGAGAATCTTCATTTTTCGCAAAATTCCTTTTGCGGTAATTATTTTTCCGGCAAATATTTTCTCAACAAAATAAAATCACGCCAAATAGAAATTAAGAAAAATAAAAATTAGGTCGAATGGTTATTCGAAAAAATTAAAATGTTTCCAAACGCAATTTTTAAAAAGTCAACGTTTGCTTGTCCCAAAAATTTTCATTTCCTTGAGACTGACTTGTGATAAAAAAATATCTTGGAAGAACAACCTTGACATACATGGTCTACGAGATGAAGAATTCAGTATATGAACTCCAACTGAAAACCAGAATATTAATTAGTTAACCAAATTTTTGGAAAAATACTGTAATTTGTTCTTTCTCAACTTGGAATCACATGAAGATCGCTAATACTCTGATCTTCACCCTGGTGGTCATCTTTAATTCTATTGGTGAATACAAAAATAATTACCCAAATATCAATCATTCAGTTATTCAATTTGATTATTAATTTAATCAATTAGTGATTATTTAAATTTATTGAATTATTAAAGTAACCAAAAACATCTATCAAAATTATGAAAACTTGGCGAGATTATTATTATAAAAAAAGAGAAATCCCATTTTGACAGAAACGATACGAGTTTGGTAAAAATGCATAAAAGGAATTCTAGCTTTTAAGAATCCGACAAATTGAAATTTAGGATTTTTTTATAGGACTTTTCGAAAATTTAACAATTGTTATAAAAAAATTCTTTTGTTTCAAATTTTGATCAGAAGAAATAAAATGTATCAATGTTATAGGTCGATCGATTCGTCTTGGAACAACACAACTTTTATATTCTCGCATCAATTTTAAATTATGAGCATGAGAAAATGTTTGCTATAAAAATCGATTTTAAATATAATATAAATGACGATGACTTCCTCACTCTTTGATAAAATGTATTAATATTATAGGTCAATCCATTCTGCTCGAACCAATGAATCTTTTATTTTCTTGCATCAACTTTGAATTATGTTGAAGAAAAAATTTTTAGTATACAAACCGTATTTTGAAATATTATGCATTACCATAGCTTCCTTACTCTTCAATAAAATGTAATAATATTATAGGTCAATCGATTCCTCTCGAATCAACACATCTTTTCTCTTCTTGCATCAACTTTGAATTATGTTATTGAAAACAGTTGTACTATAAAAAACCGATTTTCAAAATATATAAATTACCATAACTTCCCTACTCTCTAATCTATCTATCTATCTAATCTATCTCTAATCTATCAATTGATTCGTCACGAACCAAGGAATCTTTTATATTTTTGCATCAACTTTGAATTATGCTCAAGAAAAAAGTTTTACTATAAAAAACCGTATTTTCAAATATTATGCATTAACGTAGCTTCCTTACTCTTCAGTAAAATGTATCAATATTTTAGATCAATCGATTCGTCTCGAATCAACACATCTTTTCTCTTCTTGCATCAAATTTGAATGATTTCATTGAAAAAAGTTTTACTATAAAAAAAAGATTTTCAAAATATATAAATTACCATAACTTCCCTACTCTTTAATAAAATGTATTTACATTATAGGTTAATCGATTGCTCTCGAACCAAGGAATCTTTTATATTGTTGCATCAACTTTGAATTATGATGAAGAAAAAAGTTTTATATAAAAAACCGTATTTTAAAATATTAAGCATTACTATAGCTACCTTATTCTCTAATAAAACGTATTGATATTATAGGTCAATCGATTCAACTCGAATCAACACATCTTTTCTGTTCTTGCATCAACTTTGAATTATGCTAACGAAAAAAGTTTTACTATAAAAAAACGATTTTTAAAATATTATTGAGTGCTAAAAAAAATGCAATGAATATTTTTCGAAATCCTTCGGTCTATAATCCCAAATATCTTCTGAACTACCGCATCAACATAAAAAACGGTTCATACAAAATTTGACCAGGACATGGGGGGCCATTTAACTGTATCATTGATTTTGACCCTGAGGTCAATTTTTGAAGTCATTTCAAGGTCAAGACGGTTTTTTTAAAATGGAAACCCCTGTTTTGGACTGCAGATTTGAATAGAGCGGAAAATTTTACGTCAAAAACGTATCGTGGAAATTTTGTTTTTGTGGCCTTGAAGAGATCAAAAACAAGGTCAAATGTACAAAAACGATCAGATGCCCTTTTTCTGAATTTACGTGGTTTTCTGGGTAAAGCAAACTGTTAAAATGCTTTAAAAAAGTCGATAAAATTTGAAAATGTGAACCACCTTGACCACCTTGTCAACCACGACCTTCAGGTCAATTTTCAAGGTCATTTAAAGGTCAATACGATCTTTTAAAATAGAAATCCCTATTTTAGACTGCAGAGTCGTAAAGAACGGGAAATTTTACGTGAAAATTGGTATTTGAAAATCTTTCATGTTGACCTGCAGAAGGTCATATCAAGGTCAATTATTTAAAAAGTGTTCAGAAGCTTTTTTTTTAATTTACTGGTTTTCTGGGAAATCTCAACGTTGAAGGTGCCTTTAACAAGTACAAGATAAGTTGCACAAAGTTCGACGACCTTGACTAAATTGACCTTCAAGTGTATTTTCCAGGTTTATGAAGGGTAACGCTAAAAGTGAAGTCAAGGTGCTTTCATTTTTTGCAACTTTTTTATTTAAAAAAATGGAATTGACCTTCATAAAAGTGGAAAATACACATGAAGGTCAATTTAATCAATGTCGCCGAAATTTGTGCAACTTGTCTTGTACTTGTTAAAGGCGGTTTAAAATAGGGGTTTCTATTATAAAAATCGTATCGACCTTGCAATGACCTTGAAAATTGATTTTAAGTTTAAAGTCAATGATACAGTTAAATGGCCCCGTATGTCCTGGTCAACTTTTGTATGAACCGTTTTTCATGTTGATGGGGTAGCTTAGAAGATATTTGGGATTATAGATCAAAATGGTTCGATTCTTGTTTTTTTCCAAGAATTGCGAAATAAAATTTGAATGTTGGACGTTAAAGAAGAAAAAGAATTAAAGTGTAGATTCATTTGCGTTGAAATTTGTGGAATTTAAAAATTCATTCAATTCTATTTTTCTGTTTTGTTCTCTTACAGGATTCACAGAACTAACAATGGATGGATTGAATCCGCCTTCATCTGCTAGTTCAAGTCCTAAACGCTTAATAATTCCTCCGAGCATGGTGGGATTACAATGGAAAAGTTTCACTTTTCCTGGTCGTAGTGGTGCCCAATATGTGAAAGGCATCTTGCATGTCGGTGAAGGCCATCATCAAGACATCCAACTCGAATATGAAGACATACCACCACGCAACTATCAGGTACTGGCAAACGCTAAGGAAGCTTTTTTTTTGACGCTTGAAGGTGCTCTACATAGAATTTATGTTGGACATGGTATGGGTGCAATTGAATTGCAAGACAGAAGAATGTTTCCGACAATGTGGAAAGTTTTCGGACCCCAGTACGTGACTCGGCAACTCGATGAGACAGAAAGAGAGTATTCGATAAAAAAATTTCCAACCATGTATTAGAAGTGATGTCTTGTAATTGTCAGAAATATTGTCTAATCAAATGTAATCTCTGGTGAGAAAAATTTTTGAAAGAAAGTACAACATTTCTACGACTGTAATTTTTTGTTAAAAAATGCGTATAACTTTTTATCAATATTTTTTTTTCCACAAAAACATATAAATTTTTACAAACAATACTTTTCGAATCCGCATCACCGTTTCGACTAGAAATCTTTATTATCATCGGAGATGGTAACGATCGATCCAAAGTGAATTTTATTCACACATACTGTGAAAATGGAAATCTACAATATCGATCAAAGTTATATCCTCTAATACAGAAAATATTTAACTTCCTCAGACTAGATGGAGTTATAAATTAAAATTTTTGAAATTAAATTCATTCAGAAAAAAGATCTTCTGACCGGAAATCAGTTGATCTGGTGTTCGAATCCCAGCGGAGTGAAAGGAGTTTTTTTTTCTGAATAAATTTAATTTCAAAATAATAATTGACTTTACAGGACGGTTTTGAATCTGTTTAAAATTAAGAAAGTTACGGATTTTAACATTAAAAATAAAAATTTTCAGTTTGAAAGCCTCAGTAATTAAATAAATGTAAACATTCGCTTGAAACATTATTAACTATTCTTAATTTAAAAATAATTTGAAAAATGAAGCGCTCTTATTCAATTCCAAATCCTATTCAAATATTGTTTCAATTTCAAATATTCCATTTTTAACCCATTTAGTTTTAAATTTTTAAATTAAGGAGTACATTTTTTTGAATATTTGGCAATATTTTACTTCTCATTTGAAATTAGCAATTATTATTCAATTATTAAAAACTAAACGATTTGAAACGGAATTATTTGAAATCGAAAGCGTTGAATCTTCAATATTTCAGTGTGTTAAATTAAAACTTAGAACGTTACAATTTTAATTCTTCTAATTAACAAATTTTTAATGTGTGAGTGAAATTATTGAATTTTTAATTATGAATAACAATTAAACAATTATCAATTTGAGAAAAACTTAAGTTAGTTCCAGAAATATTTACAAGTTTTGAAAAGATCCAAACTTAGCTTAAAACTGGAAAAGATGTCGAAAAATAAAAAAAATCAATTTAGATTTTTGAAGATTCCGAAATAAAATTTTGAAGCTTTTCAAGGATCCTTCAGAGGTTTTTACAGGATATTTAAAAATATTATAAAAAATTTGTGAAAACTAAATGAAAATTGACCAATTATTAATGTGGAAAATAATCGAGTAAGTTTAAAATATATTTATAAGTTTTAAGAAGATTCCAAAATAATTTGAAACGTGAAAAGATTTCAAAGCATTTAAAACACAGTGTAATAAATTAAATTAAAAAAAAAAAGAGAAATCCAGGCTATCATTTTCAATACTATGAATTGAAGAATGAATAAAAAATTTATAAATTTTCCAAATTTAGTCATTTTAAGCAATTTCAAGCTAGAAACATTAATGTGTACATTAAAATTTGTTTAAAAATGTTTTCAAATATTTGCTCAACAATTTATTTGTAAAAAAAATAATTAAAAAATTTTCCAAGAATCTAATAATAATAAGTTTATCATCTTGCAACTCGAACTTTCCCAAAATGTTTTGGAAAATCTTGTGAAAGTAAAAAAAATTACCTTAAAATCATCTAGATTCTTTTTCGAAAATTTTAAAAATCTTATTGAATATTCTTTTAAAATTAATTTCTAAAAAAAAGATTATTGTTAGTTCTTCTAGAAATTTTGATACAAATTTTTTATTCATTTAAAACCTTTCAAAATGCTCAAAAAGCTTATAAATTTTGTTTTCGACATCTTCAAAAATCATTTACGTAAAATTGAAAAATTTTGTTTTGTTTTGTTTGAACTAATTATATTATGTGTTTAAGTATTTATTAAATAAATAGTATATATATAGGAATATAAAGGTGGAGGATGTGTTTAATAAATTATATTATTTGGTGAATGTGCTTTTTATTGAAATCCTATGCTGCTCTTGAAATTCTTTAAAATCCTGCAACATTTGTTCAAATCATATTGAAATTTTTAACCATGAATGCCGAATTTTCAATCATGAAAGATTCATTCCTGGAAAAATATGTAAAAGTTGTAAGTTCAGCTGGAAAAATTCATTTTCAGCAACCAAAAAAACGAATTTGAAAAAAAAAATAGTTGACTTTTCAACCAAAGCGGTGAATTTTCAAAGAATAACGAAACAAAGTTGAAACATTATGAGAACCTTTTTTTTTAATATTTCACAAAATATACGGAATTTTCCCACCAAATAATTGAATTCTAATAAAAATGATGAATCTTCAACCCAAAAATAAACTTATAAAAACAAAGTTGTATTTTCAGCCAAGAAATATTTTTTAGTGAAGAAAGAAAAAAAGTTTCAATCAAATGGTGGACTTTTCAACTCAACAAGAGTAATTTTTCACAAAACAGGTGACTTTTCAACGAAAAAGTTTATTTACATTCAATTAATTGGATTTTTTACCAAACTATTTGAATATTTAACCCAAAAAGACGAATAAAAAAATGCTGAATTTGCAAATAAAAAAGATGACAATTTAAAAAAATTGTTCAATTTTCAACAGAATAATTGAATTTTCAACTCAATAATAACATTTTTACCAAATAAAAATACATCAATTTTCAACCAGATAGTTACATTTTCAAATTTATTCACTAACGAAGAAGATGAATTTTGAACAACAAAAAAAAAGATGAAATTTTGCCTAAAAATGGAATTTAGGTAAATTTTCGTACCAAAGAAATAAATACTTAGTCAACTTTATTTTAAGCCCCAAAAAACAATAGAATTTTCAACAAAATAGTTGAATTTTCAATCTAAGAAATGCCTTTTCGAACAAAAATTGCGAAAGTTAAACAAGCCAGAAAAGATAATTTTCAATTAATAAAGACAAATTTTCTACAAAAAATGAAATAGTTAAACTTTTAATAAAAAATAAAAAATCATTATATCATTTTTGGCTAGATGCGAACTAAGTCCTGGTAATGTAACAATTAGGAACTATTATGAATTTAGTTAAGGATGTGACAGATCTTAATATTTTTAAGTACTAATTTGTTCCCTAAGAATATTCTTAAATGTTTAAACTTTTATGTGCTTGAAAAATTTATGTCTGTCTAAATATTCATTTTGAACATTCCTCGAAAGAATGAAAGATTGTTTATTTTACTGAATTTATGTGTTTCTTATCTGCAGAGAGAACAAATTCCATTTTTTTTCTTTTTTCTTCGAAAAAAAGCTAGTACTTAATATTTTTAAAATCTGTCGGAAATTTGTGAGATAAAATGTTTTTCCTTTTTTAAGGTGAAATTATAGACTTGAACAAAGACTTAGTATTTAAATAATTAATTAAATAATTAAAACGTTCACGGTCCGTTAAGCATCTTATTCAAAAGGAGAGTTTTTTCTTGAATAATCGATCCAGATACTCTGTTGCTCACTTGAATAAACCATTTGAAGACAGCAGCATCCAAAAGCAAGTCACTTTTTTCACCAAAACATCTCGAAAAAAAGTTCAAGTGGGAAGCACGCACTTCTGCGTAATCGCATAATGCATGCGACGCAGTTTCATAACCAGGCAGAGGAAGAAGTTATTTAACAGGAAATTACTTACTTTTATAAATATTATTTCAATTGTCCATGAAAGGACTGCGATTCTTGAAGTCGATCGAACCTCTCTTTCTACCATCTGAGATAGACAGAGACGATCCGATTGTGTTCCAAAGACGGGACACACTTTTCGTTTCGAAACTATCATACTCTCTCTTTCTCTCTCTCTCTCTCTATACAATACTTCTTCTTTGTTTTCTTTGTCGAATCGTAGATTCTATTGGGTAGCTGCGACAGAGCTACATTCAGTGCTCTTTTTCATTAACATTTCTCCAATGAGTTCGAGATACTATATCGCGATATATATTCGCGTGTCAGATGGCGCTGTTGGTAACGTCAAATACATGCTCATTCGATCACACGAAGTAATCCGATCAGTTCCATCGCCTTCAATTGGATTCTGGCATCGCAGACTCATTTCTGGTCGACGCGAGATCGCCATCGTGCTTCGAGTGAACTGTCGCAACGTCATGACGCAGTTAGACAGGTGGGCCGTTAGGGAACAGCGCCTAAATCAAGTTTGGAATTTGAGAAACATAATAAAATTGTGAATCTGAATAATTTGAAATTGAATGATTTAAAATTATAATATTGTAGACTAAAATGCCTTTGAAAAGTAAAAATGATTTCTGAATGTTTCTAAACAGTACCGGTACTGATAATAAGATTTCTGGCAAAATTCAAAATGAAAATTGTCAAAAAAGCATTTGGAATATTGTGAGATCGTAAGGGATAGAATGTTGGTTTCTAGGTATTTTCACGTTACCATTTGCCATAAGTAGGTAAAACAGGGAAGTCTGTAAATGTGTGTAAGCTGATATATATTTTCGAATAGATGGCACCACTGTAAACGTAGAATGCAACAAAAAATTAATTGCTATTTCTACTAAAATATGGAGCCACAACTTGGTCGGTAAGACATGGAAAGTTGGTAAATTGGTTAGTTGATATCTCTGACAATAGACGGCGTCACTGTAAATGTATCATCCGATATGAACTTAGCTGATACTTTTACCAATAGATAGCGCTGAATTTTGATCGGTGAAACATGGAAAGTAGTAAATTGGTTACGCCACTATTGCAGGAATGTGCGTTGCCGATAAGAGGTGACTTAATATGGGACCGAACCTTCCTCCGTCGGTAAGCGGCGCAGCGCAATTATAACTCCTATACTACTCAAAATACCTCGAAAATTTACAAAGCTCAGTACAAAACATTCCCTAGAATTATAAATTTAGAAAAATGTTTTTTCCTGATTTCGCATTTTTTTAAAGTATGCAGAAAGCACGCCTGAATCAGTGAAACAAGTTATTATTTTGCTTGGATGGAAAAAAATCATTCCGGCGTGTTTAAAACGTTCGAAAATCACATAAAAAATCTAAGATCTCAAAACTTCAAAAAGAGCTGAAGAATTTCCAGGTTCAATAGAATGCATCTTTTTTAAAAATGTTTGCATACAAATTACTACAGAGAACAGTTTTTTTATATTTTAAAAAAATTCTGAATTCAGCAAAAAAATGGACTTTGAATTTCTAATTATTTCATAACGTTTAATAGTAAACAATTTACAGTTGAAAAATTCGTTATAATTTTTGAACGAATAGGAAAATTCTTTTAAACTTTTAGGCAAAACATGGAACAGAAGATATTAGACTATTTCAAACAAAAAAATCGCTTTTTTCGAACGCCAACCCACAAATTTTCGTCCCGTATCTGAAACGATGCGATTAATGTGTGCACTTTCACTCCGCCCTAATATATATATACATATATATGTATATATATATATATAAATGTATTTTTGTTTAAATTAGAATTTAAAACGAGTATTGTATTTCAGACAAATTTTTATTAAACATCAAATGAAAGTTTGCGACATGATTCTAAAATAAAATATTGACATTAAAAAAATTATATATCTTAGCACATGCAAAAATATTTGAATTTTAAAGCTAAAAAAATCTTTCTTTAGAAATTTATAACCTCCAAATTAATTACCATCTTTAAATTTTCTTCTTAGATTCTGGTCAATTTATCGTCCTGTTGAAAACTCGTCAACAAAAGCTTGGAAAAATAAGGGGTTTTCCTCTCTGCATGCCACATCAGTTTACTCGCAATACTTTTGTCCGGTAGGGTCCCCTGAAAGTGAAAAAATGTACCGTCATTCAACACCAGTAAATTGAAATAATATTTGAATATCCACTGTTGTCGGAAATTATCTACATGTGTAGCACGAGCGGTACTAAAAACCCCTGATGTCTTTTAAAGAGGATAACTCGGTCGGAAGTTAAGCAAGATATTTTTTTTCCAGAAAACTAGAAAGATTATTGTTAAACTACCCGTCAAATGAATTATGGTAAAGTTATTTCCCAATTTTTGAAAAGCATGTATCTCGTGAAAAGTTTTTTTTTAGTTCAAGAAATTCTCGAAATTTGTACTTTGACTTCAACTCGCGTCATAGCATAGAAAAGTTGTGGCAAAAATTTAAACTTTACAGAGGACGTAATCTTTGTAATGTTATCACAGGTTTCAAAAAATGTCTTGCTCTACTTTCGACTCAGTTATTGCGTTTCAAAGTCATCCAGTGATTTTTAGTGCTGCTCAGGTCATGGAGTCCACGTCATGCGATCACTATCTCGACTAGTTTTCGTTATCTCTATTTTTTTACTTTAACATCATTGACTTTTGTTTTTGATTGAAATAATATCTGAATATGGATTCTGTTGTCATTGTTTTCGAGACACACGGACCTGAAATTTTGAAATCGATATCTCGAATGGTTTTCCAGATATCGATTGTTTCTGATAAATTTGAATAATCGAATAATGCAGGTCTTACACCTATCCCTTTTCCAAAGCTTCATGGGACTGAGAAGGCACCCCTGTATTTGGTCACAGAATTTAACAAATTTTAAAAATCGACATCTCGAAGAACATTCGAGATATCGATTTAGAATTTTCAGATTCGTGTTTCTCGCAAAAAATCCTATAGGAACCCGCATTAGAACTTTGTCGCCACGGATATCGTAATCTTGCTTATTTAAGAAAATTTCGTAAGTGGAGTAATAACCAATGAATTTTCTACTTACAGGCTCTCGTTGTGCAACTCTGATAGCAACATTGCCAAGCCTGATCACACTTATCATTACTATAACCCGAAATTATATTCCCATGTTGTCCACGTACGCACTCTGCGTCAACAGCTCCATGAATGAACAGAGCCATGCATAGAAAAGTGAAAAAGGTGATTATTCCAAGATCCATTTTAGTTGAAATTCGACAACTTACTGCCTCTTCTGCTTCGGTTCCGGCTTATGTACCCAGTGATCCCACCTTTCGCATGTAGACGTACAGCGCGTGCGCTTGGACGCTTAAGAGGAACAGGTTGCGGCAACCCCGTTACCATGGCAATAATAAGTCGCACCGTGTACATGCCATAGTTGGGGTCACTGTATGTACCCAAGGCTGTAGTCACGTGAGAGATCAGCAGGGTTCGATCCCCCTCCCCGAAAATTTTGAAACATGTACATAATATACATATAGTTTCCTGTGTGCCGCTGCAAATCCCCCCCCCCACCCTGAAAGATTTGTCTGACTACGGTCTACTCACTCCCTCTCACACGTTCATTGTCTATGCGCATAAGCAGCGAACAGAAAATTGAGTACAGTAACCTTTTTCAAACACGTGATTCTTATCTCGTCGTGTTTTCCTCACAAGAGGAAGGCTAGTTAATAAAATGGGTACGCATAGGTAAGGGAAACTATGCTAGAGTAGGTCACAACAAATTTCTAAATGTTTTTGCTTACTCATAGAGGAGGCTTTGTAATGTTAACGTTTTCCAGAAATTTTTAATTCATTTGATCAAACCTTCCTCAATTTAAAAATGTCTAATACAATGTTCTAAGCAATTGTCCAGATCTATGTGTGCGGATGTCACACTTTTTTGTGAACACGATAACTTGAAAACGGTTGCAGATAAATTGATGAAATTTGAAAGGCTTAGTTTCCCCACTAATATCTTGAATCTCACCAAAGGATTTCTGAAAATATTCATTGCATTTTTTTTAGCACTTAATAATATTTTAACAATCGCTTTTTTATAGTAAAACTTTTTCCATCAGCACAATTTAAAGTTGATGCAAGAATATAAAAGATTCCTTGGTTCGAGACGAATCGATTGACCTATGATATCAATACATTTCATTAAAGAGTAGGGAAGTTATGGTAATTTATATATTTTGAAAATCGGTTTTTTATAGTAAAACTTTATTCATGAGCACAATTCAAAGTTGGTGCAAGAACAGAAAAGATTCCTTGATTCGAGGCAAATCGATTAATCTATAATATTAGTATAATAATCTATAATATTAATACACAAATTTTACATAAAACCAATACCTTCTCATTAGGATGATAATGGAAGAACCTGAGAAAGTTAAAAAAATTTTACGTCGAATGAACTTTAATAGAGATTTCTGTGATATTTCGAACAGGATATATCACGTGAGAAGTTTTTTTTTTTAATAATTGAAGAATTCCGCAAATTTCATACCTCCACTTCAACTTGTGTAATTTGGTGATTGTGAATTCTCTTCTGTTAAAGCTTCTTCGGCTTCAACGAACGCATTCTCATCACGTGTCTCGTGCTTCGCACTTAATTTTTTCTAAAATGTGAACTTTTTTTCAGTATGTTCAAAACTTTTATATCAAATGTATATCATATTTATTTATGTACCTCGGTCTGGGATTCAGATATTGCAAAATAAAGTACAAATTTTAATTATCAGGATTACTTTAATATTTGTTTTTTTATTTTGCATTACATTTTATCCTAAGCTTCCCTCAGTAATGTATCATTTCAATAAATTCATATTATTACAATTCGTAATATGCATTGGTATTGAAACATACATCTAGTTTTAATTTAAGAACAGCTGAATTCCACCTTGGGTTCTTTTTCTAAAAATTTAATTTTTGCATTGTTAATGTTATTTTTCACGATTAGAATAAAAACTACGCATCCTATCAAAAAATAATTAATAACAAATTTGTAGTTCTTTTTTGGGTAAAAAAATTGTTTCAATTTATTTTTCTCGTATCTTGTGTCGTTTGTCTAAGAATTCCATTTTTCTATTCTTAATGCAGTTTTTTACGAAAAAAATAATAAATACGCTTCCTATCGAAAATTGATTTGACAAATTTGTAGATCTTCTTTGAATACACAATTTTTGTTGATTCATATTTTTTCATATCTTGTGTAGTTTGATCGCAAGATGGAATTTTTGATTATTTCATTATTTTTTGTACGGTCAAAATTTCAATTTTCGATTTTTCAAGAAAATTCAAACAGTTGTTGTGATAATCTTGCAGGGTGTTCAAAATTCAACGTTTTTCTTTTTGCAAATTTTTTCATATCGTGCGTTGTTTGGCTTAAAATGTTCATTTTCGTTTGTTTTTTGGAATTTTGTAAACGAGGAATCCCAAGGTGACCTTGTATTTGACCTTGAACCTCATTTTCAAGGTCATTTTGAGATCAGCTTTGTTTTTTAAAATGGGAACCCCTATTTTTGGTGCCAGAATCGAAAAGAGCAGGAAAATTTACATTCGGGTATGTGCTTAGGTCAAGGGTTAACGTGACCTCTACAGGTCAAATTAAGGTCAAAGTACGACAAAAAAAGGATTATGGTGTAAGAGTTCCATTTGAAATTACCTTTAAATTTTACTTCAACATCAATATTTAAAATCTGAGCCTAATCAACCTAACGAATGTGACCTTAAACTGACCATGAAAATGGGGTTCAAGGTCAAATCCAAGGTCGCCGTTAGATTCCTGGTCAAAAGATACCCAGGGAATAATTATAATATATAATAATAATAATAATACCCAGGGAATCATTATAATATATAATAATAATAATAATAAAATAATAAATAATAATAATTAACAATAACCTTGTTAAATTTTTTTCACTAATTCTGCGAGATTTCTACGAGGTCCTATAACAGCGTACTTTGACCTTGATTTGACCTATAGAGGTCACGTTAACCCTTGACCTAAATACATACCCAAACGTAAAATTTCCCGCTATTTTCGATTGTGTCACCAAAAATAGAGGTTCCCATTTGAAAAACAACGCTGACCTCAAAATGACCTTGAAAATGAGGTTCAATGTCAAATACAAGGTCACCGTTGGATTCCTCGTTGAAAGCTATCTAGGGTATGACCTTGGTTTTTTTTTTTTTAGCAAACCACAGAGATTTCTAGGAGTTTCCATACTTGTGCGTCACCCTGTATATTAATTTCTTTTGAAATTTGCAATAAAACAAAATTTTAAGTAAATTGTCACGTCCAGTGACGTATATACTTGGATTAAATCATTTACAATTTTAAATTCATGATAAATGACAGAATAAACCATTTTCTTAAATCCCAAAATTGTTTTCAACTCAAAATATGATGAAAATATTAACATAGTTGCAATATCAAATGCAAAGGATATCTTTTTAAAAAAAATTGTTAATTTTTTAACCAAAAAAGAGTACATTAAAAAAAATACCTAAATTTTCAACTAGAAAAGATAAATTTGCAACAAAAAATCGAATAGTTAAGTTTTCAGTGAAACTAATTAATTTATAACATAACAAAATTAATTTTTCAGAACATAATTGAATTCTTAACAAAAATTTTGAACCATCAGCGAAATAAATTAATTTTTAACAAAGGAGTTCAACCTTCAACCAATCAGTAGAATTTTCAACCAATAAGATTAATTTTCCACCAGAGAAGAAAGTCTAAACAAAATATATAAGTTTTCACCAAAATATATGATCATATGTCAACTTATTATTATTATCGATTAGCGATTCGAACTCGAAAGTTCATCGCCTCATCTACCCGAAACCGCCACGCATCTCTATCCTGTGCATCCTCCATCCAGTTTAAGTAATCATGTCCTAGTTCTTTTAGATCATCCCTTACATTTTTCTCCCATCTGTTTCTCGGCCTGCTTAGAGGTCTCTTACCAATCAGTTTCCCTCTTAAAACTTGGGCCACTGTTCTTTCATTGCCCATTCTTGCTACATGCCCCGCCCATCTTAATTTACGCGCTTTCATTACTCTATTAATATTTTCTGACCCGTAGAGAGCGTGCAGCTCATCATTATGCAGATTTCTCCATTCACCAGTCTCTTCGTTCCTCTTTGGACCATAGATTTTTCTAAGTACTTTATTTTCAAAAACTCTAAACCTATTCTCTTCTCCTTTCGTCAGCGCCCACGTTTCACACCCGTACATGACGACCGGCATTATTATTGTTTTGTAAATTCTTACTTTGATGTTTCTAGATAGCAATCGCGATTTTAGTAGTGTGTTTGCTGCATAATAGCACCCATTGCCAGCGTGCAGCCGCGCGTTGATTTCCGTTTTAATATTATTTTTGCTAGTTATAATAGACCTGAGGTATTTAAACTCGTTAACCCTTTCGAATTTCATATTTCCGGCCATAAGATCCCCGCCTTCATTACTTTGTTCGTATCTGACGACGGTCATATATTTTGTTTTTGATTCTCTAACTTCCAAACCAATATCTTTGGGTTTTGTGATCAAGATTTCTGCATTTTTAGCTACGGTTTCTTTATCATCCCCTAGTAAGTCGAGATCATCCGCATACCCAAGAATTTGGATTATCCCATTGAGGGTAGCACCGGTCGGATTCACTTGTACTTGTCTGACCACGTATTCTAAAACTAAGTTGAAAAGGACGCACGAAAGTGCATCGCCCTGTTTCAGGCCATCGCGGATCGAAAACTCTTCAGATAAACTTCCGTTTGCACGTATTCTACCCCTACTGCCGCTTAAGCAAATTTCGATAAGTCTGACTAATTTTCTTGGTACACCCAAGAACTCTAGGATCCAGTACATTTGTGCGCGTATAATAGAGTCGTAAGCTTTTTTGAAATCGATAAATAGCTGATGCACTACTTCATTAAATTCATTTAATAACTTATCGAAAGAGTTTTTCCATAAATTCAGTCTCTCTATCGCATCGGCTACTAGATTGCGATTTTCGTCGCTAATTACTTCCGTTCCACTTTGGAAGCCTTTCCTTATAAAATTGATTCCCCTGTACATCTCACGCGGGTTATTTTGTTTATTATGCGTTTCTATTGCTAGTATTTTATTCTTTTCCCACTCCCTTTTCTTGGATCTATAAAGCCCATTTGTACTTTTACTAATCTCGAGCTACTTCTTATGTGTTTGATCGCACTTATTTTGTAAACTAATTAGTTTGGCCTTCCGACGTTGTTCAAACCAAAGTTTGCACTCTTCGTCAAACCAGGGTTTCCTTTTGGTTACTTTCTTTAAACCTATAGTAAGTTTCGCGGCTGTCTTTATCGCCTTTTTCATCTTGCTCCACAGGGCTTACGAGTCCTCCACGTAATTATCGTTATCGTCTCTCTGTTCTTGGAGAACGTCGGAACTATTAGAAATCTCAACTTGATAATTTAATATTTCTGTTGGTGTTTTAAACTTATCTATATTGAAACGAACTGTTGGCTCTGTGCGGCCTGTTTTCTTACTTAACGCTAGCCTAGATCTTAGTTTTACTATCACGAGAAAGTGGTCTGAATTTAAATCCGCTCCCCTGTACGATCTTATATCGAGAATGTTTGTATGACGTCTTCTGTCAATTAGAACGTGATCAATCTGATTGTGAGTGTTACCATCTGGTGATGTCCAGGTGGCCTTATGTATATTTTTGTGCTTGAAAAATGTGCTTTTGACAACCAGGTTCTTTGAAGCTGCAAAGTTTATTACTCTAGTCCCATTATCATTACTGACGTCATGCAAACTTTCCGACCCTATTGTAGGCCTATACATCGGTTCTTTTCCAATTTTCGCGTTGAAATCTCCCAATACTATTTTTGCGTCATACGTTGAGAACTTATCAAAAACCTGTTCGATTGTTTCGTAAAAAAGGTCCTTAGTATCTTCGTCTTTGTCCTCGGTGGGACAGTGCACGTTGATCAACACCTGTTTGCTGAAATTACTCTTTAGTACAATGTATGATAACCGATCGTTAATGAATTGCATGTCGATAACCGCTTGCGAGATTCGTTTATTAATGAGAAAACCGGTTCCCAGTCTGTGCCCCTTAGCTCCCCCATAGTGAAAAGTCTAGTTATCCTTAGAAATTGACGCGAAAACGCCCGGCCAGCAGGTTTCTTGAAGTGCTATTAAGTCAGTATCGTATTCGATTGCTATCTTAATGAGTTCGCTGAATCCGCCAGTATTTAGACTACGCGCGTTCAGAGTTCCCGCCCTTAGATATTTTACGGTAGTTTTTTGTTGTTGCAAGTTAGCCATGATAATTTCGTGGAAATCCGCACGTTAGGATCCTATTCCGATCGTAGGTGAGTCCACCGTCCCAGAAGTGATAACCCCCATACCTCTCTGGGTCTAAGTATGGGAGCTTTCCGACTTTGACAAGGATCGTGTCAACTTGTCGTCAGACACATTACAGTTTCATCCTCGTATCCTAACATCCCCCTGCAAGGCAGCGAGCCTACTGGCATCAATACCCCTTTGGCCCTGTGCAGGCGAATCATTCCACACATCCCTTGCGGGCAGTGTCATCACTGCGGTGTCCAATGGGGTAGCAGGATTTTTCCCTTACAAGATTTATAGTTTTGGTTCGGGTAGAGTTTCTAGGTGGATAAACGCTGCACCTCGGCTTGCCAGAACCCACCCATTGCCTATGAGCACGAATGGGTGAGTCCTCCCAAGCCATGGTTGCCGTGTACCTATTTTCTACCAGTGCTGGGTTCACCACACTCACGACTGGTTCCTATCGGCTGTCCGCGACTGCTTATTCTTGTATTCGCAGCTAACCTTATCCGCAACCTGAGGACGCGCTACGTAGTGGTGATAGGAAACCCACCGAGCAGGAGAAATGCCTTTTCCAACAAAAATTGTGAATCTTAAACAAGCCAGAAAAGACAATTTTCAATTAATAAAGACCAATTTTCTACAAAAAATGGAATGATTAAACTTTTATTTAAAAATAAAAAATCATACCATTTTTGGCTAGTTGCAAACCAAGTCCTGGCAATGTAACAATTAGGAACTATCATGAACTTAGTTGAGGATGTGACAGATCTTAATATTTTTAAGTACTAATTTGTTTCCTAAGAATATTCCTAATTGTTTAAACTTTTATGTGCTTGAAAAATTTATGTCTGTTTAAATATTCATTTTGAACATTCCTCGAAAGAATGAAAGATTGTTTAGTTTACTGAATTTATGTGTTTCTTATCTGCAGAGAGAACAAAATCCGTTTTTTTCTTTTTTCTTAGAAAACAAGCTAGTACTTAATATTTTTAAAATCTGTCGGAAATTTGTGAGATAAAATGTTTTTCCTTTTTTAAGGTGAAATTATAGACTTGAACAAAGACGTATTATTTAAATAATTGTACAATTATTTCATTGTTGTCATTGATTAAAGAACTCGTTACGTCTGGAAAATACGTTCATTTCGCGGCATACCTTACGGAAAGAAATGTTTGAACAAACGCTATCTTACTGTTACACATTAAAATAAATCTATTTCCTGCTTACGTACTTAAAACCTTCACGTTCCGTTAAGCATCTTATTTAAAAGGAGAGTTTTTTCTTAAATAATCGGTCCAGATATTCTGTTGCTCACTTGAATAAACCATTCGAAGACAGCAGCATCCAAAAGCACATCACTTTTTTCACCAAAACAGCTCGCAACACAGCTCAAGTGGGAAGCACGCACTTCTGCGTAATCGCATGATGCATGCGACGCAGTTTCATAACAAGGCAGACGAAGGAGTTATTCAACAGAAAATTACTTACTTTTATAAATATTATTTCAACTGTTCATGAAAAGCACAGTTTTCACAATTCTCATGTCAACGCTTGACAGTTTGACATTACAAAACACTACAATGGGACTGCAATGCTTGAAGTCGAACGAACCTCTCTTTCTGCCATGTGAGATAGACAGAGACGATCCGATTGTGTTCCAATGACAGATCACACTTTTCGTTTCAAAACGGTCATACTCTCTCTCTCTCTCTATCTATTCAATACTTCTTCATTGTTCTCTTTGTCGAATCGTAGAGCCTATTGGGTAGCTACGACAGAGCTACCTTCAGTGCTCTTTTTCATTAACATGGCTCCAATGACTTCGAGATACTATATTCGCGTGTCAGATGGCGCTGTTGGTAACGTCAAAGACATGCTCATTCGATCGCACAAAGTAATCCGATCAGTCCCATCGCCTTCAATTGGCTTCCGGCATCGGAGACCCATTGCTGGTCGACGCGAGATCGCCATCGTGCTTCGAGTGAACTGTCGCAACGCCATGACGCAGTTGGACAGGTGGGCCGTTAGGGCACAGGGCCTTACAGCAACGCTCATGTTTTGTCACGCCAGAGTGAACGCCCCCCCTCCACCTCGCAGATCCGCTCACCCATGCCCGCGGCGTGGCGTCAATTGTCGGAATTATTAACTCCGGGGACCCTGTCTCCGGGGTTGACTGTACTTAATTATGCTGTATCTACCAGCACAGATAGACCTTTTTACTGAATCATTCTATGAAATCTTACGAAAAATAAGTTCAAGACGCTGGTCAATTTTGTAAGAAGGTAGTTTCAAAATAATGAAAATCAATGGAAAGAAATTATCAAATTTATAGTTCGCAAGTATTCCCTTCATCTTTGGCTTCAGCTTATTTTTGTAGAACTTTAATATATTTACAGCAATCGTGGTATCTTATCAACTTATTCATGACAAATCACTAATGCCGCAAGTACTGATGATAATATATTTATAAAATTGCAACATTTAGCCAAATATCAAGGAAGTGAAAAAAATCGTTCGATTTTTCTAATATAAATAGCAGTGTACTTTCGAAAACCAGACGAATTTGAATCTGAATAATTCAAAATCAAATTATTAAAAATTAAAATATTGTAGACTAAAACTCCTTACAAATGGAGAATTTTAAATATTGAGATTATTGAATGGGAAAAAGACATCTAATGTACAAAAGTTAAAAATTGTTGACACACAAATCTTTAAAATTTGGAAACTGACAAGTACCTAAGTTAAATATAAACTTTTTTAATTACACTAGTTGAAATGTAATCTTCTTAATGGAACACCTTCATTTTGAATCAGTCGAAATTAAATAAAATCAATTCTTTTTATTGAAAAAAATAATAATAATAAAAAAGTTTTTGGTCTCATATATTACACATTTTTCAATCAGTGGTATTAAATTAGTGTAATAAGTCTACTTTTTGAGAACAACAAATTATATATTTTAAAGACCCAAAATTGAAATATTGCAGACTAATTTAAAGTAAAAGATGAAAAGTTGTAGACATAACAATTTAAAAATTTAAAAAATTTCTAAGTTCTTAATTTCGATTTTAAATCCTTCCAAATTGATTAAAATCAAGTTGGCAATTTAAGCAACATAATAATTAAAACTCGTTTTCTCGTTTTCTGAATGTTTCTAAACAGTACCGGTACTGATAATAAGATTTCTGGCAAAAATTCAAAATGAAATAGATTTTATTTCAAAAGATTATCTCTTAAGTTTTTAATATTTGACAATATTTTGTGAAAACATTTTAAAACTTTCGAAAATTGTCAAAAAAGCATTTTGAATGTTGTGAGATTTTAAGGGACAGAATGTTGGTTTCTAGGTATTTTCACGTCATCATTTGCCATAAGTAGGTAAAACAGGGAAGTCGGTAAATGTGTGTAAGCTGACATATTTGCCAATAGATGGTACCACTGTAAACTTAGTGTAACGTCCCGGGAATATTTGGCGCGAAAAATTGGTATTTTTAAATATTAAATCACTAATAAGTAATGTTTTTGTAGCTCGTTCCACAACAAGGGAGAATCCCTCCTCGTCCGTCTCCGACTCGAGGAAACCAACAATGAAATTGTTTGTCCAAATCCGAATATTTTTTCTATGAATTAATTAAAATAAACTATTTCGTAGCTGAAAGGATGTGATTAATTTTGGCACTTTCAATCCGCCCTAATATATGTGTATCTTTGTTTAAATTACAATTTAAAACAAGTATTTGCAGCGTGTACCCACCTAGAAACTATACCCGAACCAAAACTAAAAA